>JBBDGP010005428.1:0-108050 GCA_037952835.1 Lithobates septentrionalis
ACTCTAACAGGTTTTCTTCTAAGATTGTCCTGTATTTGTCTCTATCCATCTTCCCATCAACTCTGACCAGCTTCCCTGTCCCTGCTGAAGAAAAGCATCCCCACCACATGATGCTGCCACCACCATGTTTCACGGTGGGATGGTGTGTTCAGGGTGATGTGCAGTGTTAGTTTCCCCCACACATAGCATTTTGCTTTTAGGCCAAAAAGTTGAATTTTGGTCTCCTCTGACCAGATCACCTTCTTCCACATGTTTGCTGTGTCCCCACATGGCTTCTCACAAACTACAAACAGGACTTCTTATGACTTTCTTTCACCAATGTCTTTCTTCTTGTCACTCTTCCATAAAGGGCAGATTTGTGGAGAACACGACTAATAGTTGTCCTGTGGACAGATTCTCCCACCTGAGCTGTGGATCTCTGCAGCTCCTCCAGAGTTACCATGGACCTCTTGGCTCTTCTCTGATGAATGCTCTCCTTGCCCGGCCGGTCAGTTTAGGTGGACGGCCATGTCTTGGTAGGTTTGCAGTTGTGCCATACTCTTTCCATTTTCCGATGATGGATTGAACAGAGCTCCGTGAGATGTTCAAAGCTTGGGAGATTTTTTTTATAACCTAACCCTGCTTTATACTTCTCCACAACTTTATCCCTGACCTGTCTGGTGTGTTCCTTGGCCTTCATGATGCTGTTTGTTTAATAAGGTTCTCTTACAAACCTCTGAGGGCTTCACAGAACAGCTGTATTTATACTGAGATTAAATGACACACAGGTGGACTCTATTTACTAATTAGGTGACTTCTGAAGGCAATTGGTTCCACTAGATTTTAGTTAAGAGTATCAGAGTAAAGGGGGCTGAATACAAATGCCCACCCACACTTTTCACATATTTATTTGTATAATTTATTTCTTTCCACTTCACAATTATGTGCCACTTTGTGTTGGTCTATCACATAAAATCCCAATAAAATACATTTCAATTTTTGGTTGTAACATGATAACATGTGGAAAATTTCAAGGGGTATGAATACTTTTTCAAGGCACTGTAGATTCACAACTTATCAAGTAGCACCAACACCCCCAACACAGCGCTATGGAGAATGCTTCTCCAAACTTTATATCCACTGAGACATTAGTAGCTTTATTTATATTGAAATACAATGTAATATCAAAGTACTAACTAAAGTAACTGTTACAATGTACAGGATACAAAAACCCAGCATGTTACGTATTCTGTACATTTGCAACAATTACTTTAATACTTTATTAAATTGTATTTCAATTTAAAAAGAGCTTTTAATGTTACTTTAATATTATACACATTATCAGCTATTTTACTAAACCACTTAAGGACTGAGCCTCTTTCGGAGATTTGTTGTTTAAAAGTTAAAAACAGTTTTTTTTTTTTTTGCTAGAAAATGACTTAGAACCCCTAAACATTATACTTTTTTTCTAACACCCAAGAGAATAATTACAATACTCATTGCAATACTTTCTGTCACACCGTATTTGTGCAGCGGTCTTATGCCCCGTACACACGGTCGGATTTTCTGATGGAAAATGTCCGATCGGAGCGTGTTGTCGGAAATTCCGACCGTGTGTGGGCTCCATCGGACATTTTCCATCGGATTTTCCGACACACAAAGTTGGAGAGCAGGAGATAAAATTTTCCGACAACAAAATCCATTGTCGGAAATTCCGATCGTGTGTACACAAATCCGACGGACAAAGTGCCACGCATGCTCAGAATAAATAAAGAGATGAAAGCTATTGGCCACTGCCCCGTTTATAGTCCCGACGTACGTGTTTTACGTCACCGCGTTCAGAATGATCGGATTTTCCGACAACTTTGTGCGACCGTGTGTAGACAAAACAAGTTTGAGCCAACATTCGTCGGAAAAATCCTAGGATTTGTTGTCGGAATGTCCGAACAAAGTCCGACCGTGTGTACGGGGCATTTACAAGCGCACTTTTTTTTGGAAAAAATACACTTTTTTGAATTAAAAAATAAGACAGCAGTAATGTTAGCCCAAATTTTCTTTTAGCCTTAAAAATCTCCATAGGTGACGTTTAAAATATTCTACAGGTTGCATGTTTTGCGTTACAGAGGAGGTCTAGCGCTAAAATTATTGCTCTCGCTCTACCGATTGCAGTGATACCTCACATGTGTGGTTTGAACACTGTTTTCATATGCGGGGGCTGCTCACGTATGCGTTCGATTCTGCACATGAGCTCGGCAGGTCGGGGCGCGTTTACATTTTTTTTCATATTTATTTTACCTTTATTTTTAACTGTTCTTTTATTGAAAAAAGTTTCAATTGTATTCCTATTACAAGGAATGTAAACATCCAATTCTTTTGTAAACATCCCTTGTAATAGAAAAAAACAGCACCTCTTAAATATGAGATCTGGGGGGGGGGGGGGGGGGGTCAAAAAGACCTCACATCTCATATTTACACTAAAATGCAATAAGAAAAAAATAAAAAAAATTGCCATTTGAAAAAAAAAAAATGGCCCTTTAAGAGCTATGGGCGGAAGTAACGGTTTGATGTCGCTTCCGCCCTGCAATGGTATGGAGACCGGTGGCGGCCATCTTCCCCTCACTCGTCCCCATACCCAGGAAGGAGAAAGATTCGATCATTTTCGCTGCTACTGGCGGCTCCGGTAAGTGGCGGAGGGCACCGGAGCGCCCGATAAAAGTGATCTCACGGTGAATCTGGGACTGATATGAATGTACAATGTATATGTAAAGCGCTGCATAAATTGACGGCGCTATATAAGTACCTAAAATAAATAAAAAAATAAATTTTTTAATATAAATAAAGCTTCTAATGTCTCATTATGCATAACGTTTGGAAATACATTCATCATAGTATGGTAACGGATGTTGGTGCTTCTATGTTTGATGATTCTTTTGCAATCATCATGAGGGTAACATTTCTTTTTTTTTTTATTTGTTTTTCTAAAACAAAGTTAATTTTTTTTTTTTTTAATTATAAATGATTTTTTTATGTTTATTATGTTACTCCTGCGCTGCCAACAATGCTAAATACTAAAGTGAGCTGCTACTACAGAGCAGCAGCTGTGCACCGGGTTGCGTATATTTTAGATATTTATTTTATTTATTTCAGGTACTTATGTATAGCGCTATCAATTTTACCCAACATTTTACATATACATTGTACATTTGCATCAGACCCCGCCCTCAAGGAGCTTCGAATATAAAGTCCCACATTCAAACATACCCATACTGGGGCCAATTTAGACAGGAAACAATTATCCTCCCAGCATGTCTTTGGAGCGTGGGAGGAAAGTGGAGTTTCCCCTGGAGGAGACCCACACAGAGATGTAGCCTCCATATATATATATATATATATATATATATATATATATATATACGCGATTCTGGACTTCCGCCTGCAGGGGGCATGCTGGCACACGCGGCTTTTGTTGTGAATATTCACAGCAGAAGCCAATCAGCAGGTGACGGGCACTCAATGTCCTCCAGCACCCGCCGATCATCAGTAAACTACACAAAATAAGGATCTACTTAAGTAAATAAGGAGGATCGCCATTTTGGCGGGGGGTGGATTCTGTGCTCCTTCCCTTAGTAAAAGCAGCACACATAGTAGACACAAACACAGGCTAGGCACACATTTAAGCCTTTGATCGCCCCTAGATGTTTAACCCCCTTCCCAGGCAGTGTCGTTAGTACAGTGACAGTGCATATTTCTAGCACTGATCACTGTACTGGTGTCACTGGTGCACGAAAAGTGTCAAAAGTGTCAGTTAGTATCAGATCTGTCCGCCACAATATTGCAGTCCCGCTATAAGTCGTTGATCGCCGCCATTACTAGTATAAAAAAAAATAAAAAGTCCAGTATAAATCCCAAAGCTTGTAGACGCTATAACATTCATGTAAACCAATCAATATACACTTATTGTTTTTTTTTTTTGTTTTTTTTTTACCAAAAACATGTAGCAGAATACATATTTGCCTAAATTGATGAAGAAATTAGATTTGTTATTTTTTTTTCTTTTCTTTTTTCTATTATTATTTTAATTTTTTTTTTTTTTTGTTTTGTAGCAGAAAGTAAAAACTATTGTTTTTTTTGTTTTTTTTCAAAATTGTCATTTTTTTTTTGTGTGTGTTTATAGCGCAAAAAATTTAAAAAGTCAGTGGTGATCAAATACCATCGAAACAAAGCTCTATCTGTGTGGGGAAAAAAGGAACACATATTTTATTTGGGTACAGCGTGGCACAACCGCGCAATTGTCAATTAAAGTAGCGCAGTGCCGTATAGCAAAAAATGGCCTTTTTATTTTTTGCATTTACAATCACTTTAAGAGGAAGACGAGGATATTGGAATGTCCATTTTTTTTTTTCAGAAGAACTGCTAATGGGGGAAGCAAACCTTCTTAGAAATGATCTAAGCAATGAACTGAAATCAACATGAACATTTGTGAGATAATATTTATCGCATCCCCTCTAAATCTCAAAACCTCTAAAGCAATGGGGCCCTCCTTTATACCTTACTCTTTGCTCACCTATGGGGCTTAGGATGCCAAAACGACCCCGGAAATGTAGGGGGCCTAATGCCTACTTATATCTCTTTTTTTTTCATATATTGTGCTCATCAGGTTGTCCTTGTGTTACACTCTGTACCAGCCATTCTCAACCAGGGTTCCATGGAATCCGAAGGTTCCTCCAGAGGTTGCTAAGGGTTCCTGGAGATGTGGATGACTGACCTCCCACCTGATGGTAACTGCTTTAACTCTGGGGTCAACACCATTTGGCAGGGCCAGCTGCATGACACCGAGGATCTATTTAGTTGTCTGTAAAGAGTTGCGTCCTGACAAGCACTTGCAGGGGTCGAACTCTTATCACTGGCCACCAGTATTTTGGATTTGGCAAGGGTCCCCCAAGACCTTTTTTCAAGAGTTCCTCTTGGGTAAAAAGGTTGAGAAAGGCTGCTCTATACTGTAGGGTATGTCAGGTTGGTAATACAGACCAACAACAGAGTCATGTATGAGTCACTGGACCTATCAGTGTAGACTAGCTAGGCGCTCCCTCCTCTCCGGTGATGCCCCTGGATTGAGGTCAGAAGTTAACAACAGAACTTAGGTGCATAGATGCCACTGCATAGATGTACACATCTACAAAACTTTCTGCTATTCTAAACTACAAGTGACTTACACCCCCACAACCCTCAGCTTCTGAGGAACCACGGGAACTATCATACTTTGACACCATGGACATATGAGGGCTGATTTACTAGAACTGGAGAGTTCAAAATCTGGTGCAGCCAATCAGCTTTTAACTTCAGCTTGTTCAAGTAAGCTTTGACAAAAAAAAAAAACTGGAGGCTGATTGGTTTCTATGCAGAGCTGCACCAGATTTTGCACTTTCCACTTTTAGTAGATCAACCTCATGGTGACATGTAATTTCCCAGAACTACACTTTACGGCCAAAAGCTTGTCGGACATCCTATTATAAAGCCATTGGCAATAATATGAAATTGACCCCTTTGTGGCTATAACAGCCTCCACTCTTTAAAAAAAAAAAAAAAAAAAACATGGTAATGGCTCTCAAATCCACATCCCTGCACAGAGAGGCTGGGCTCTCATTCGATAAAAGCCTTAAGGTTCTGGCACACAAAGTGTCTTTCAACATCTGTAATTGTAGCCGACATTGGAGTGCACCGAACCTACAACAATACACAGAGTGGACCAGCACCTTCCCCATTGAACACCCTTATTTCCGCAGCATGGGCTTGGGACCGGCCATGGCGGAGTTGCCTCCATTCTTCCTAGAAGGCTTTTCACAAGATTTTGGAGTGGGTCTGTGAACATTTTTTTGCCCACTCTTCCAATAGAACATTTGTGAGGTCAGTTGTTGATTTTGGGCATGAAGAACTGGCTCACAATCTGCATTTCAATTTATCAAGATGTTGAGTAGGGTTGAGGTCGGGGCTCTGTGAAGGACACTCAAGTTCCTCCAAACCAAACTGGTCAACTCATGTCTTTGTGGAGCTGGCTTTGTACACGGGAGGGGGGGGGGGGGGCGGCACAGTCATGCTGGAATAAAAAGGGGTCTTCAACAAACTGTTAGCACAAGGTTGGAAGAGCACAATTGTCTACAATGTCTTTGTGTGATGAAGTATTAACGGGACCCTTAACTGGAAACAAGTCATACTGTAGGAAGGGAAGGTCACATACCTTTAGTGCAGCTGCGGGAGACTTAGCACTTCTCAATCTATCTTTTTTCTTTTGTTCGTTTTTGTAGATTGTATGACTCACGCAG
This sequence comes from Lithobates septentrionalis, assembly GCA_037952835.1. NCBI lineage: Eukaryota > Metazoa > Chordata > Amphibia > Anura > Ranidae > Lithobates > Lithobates septentrionalis. The sequence continues at coordinate 6,300 of JBBDGP010005428.1, forward strand.
TACACGTATGCTAAACATGAAAAACTGCATTGCAAAATCATCATTACTTACACTTTATCAGATGTCACAAGACATATGTCACCTCTTTATGTCATTTCATCTTCTACCTGTCACCTGATTTCACAGCTTGTTGCCTTCCACCTTCAAACACTAAATTACTAAACTATCACATTACACCTGAGACTCCAATCATTTTTCTGGGACGAGATATTGACAAGTTCTAGGTTATCCTGGATGCAATCAGTTGATGTACTCAAACACCATGGTTAGCAAACTCCATCTCATCAATATCTTCAAGAGAATGAACCATTTTAATATTTATATGCACAGGCCATCTGAGACAGAATAAGGCAGAAAGGGGCCCCAGGCAAGGTTTCCCCATCCCCCTTCCCATACCACTGATTGACACTGATAAGGATTGCAGTAGGTACAGAGAAGCCTTTGAATTTGCATTTTCTCTACTGGCTTGGCCCACCTAACTGTCTAAAAATGCATCCTCCCTTGTGACAGGCAGATGGTTGTAGCTGGGCCCCCTGGACTTCCACCAGGCCCTAGGTTCTTGCCAACGTTGCCTTGAGGATAATCCAGCCCGGCAAGCCATGCAACTGATGGGGGGTTCACTTATATATTACATTATATATATTATCATTACACCAGGGTCCCCAGAGAGCCTCCCCTTAAATCAGGGTCCCCAGAGAGTCTCCCTCCTTGCATCAGTATCCCCAGAGAGCCCCCCTTACATCAGGGTTCTCAGGGAGCCCCCCTTACATCAGGGTCCCCAGAGAGCCCCCCTTACATCAGGGTCCCGAGAGAACCCCCCTTACATCAGGGTTCTCAGAGAGCCTCCCGTTACATCAGGATCCCCAGAGAGCCTGTTCCTTACATCAGGGTCCCCAGAGAGCCCCCCCTTACATAAGGATCCCCAGAGAGCCCCCCTTCTCACATCAGGGTCTCCAGAGAGCCTTCCCTTACATCAGGGTGCCCAGAGAGCCTCCCCTTACATCAGGGTCTCCAGAGAGCCCCCTCTTACATCAGGATCCCCAGAGAGCCTGTTCCTTACATCAGGGTCCCCAGAGAGCCCCCCTTACATAAGGATCCCCAGAGAGCACCTTCCTTACAGCAGGGTTCCCAGATAGCCTCCCCTTACATCAGGGTCCCCAGAGAGCCCCTTCCTTACATCAGGGTCCCCAGAGAGCCTTCCCTTACATCAGAGTCCCCAGAGAGCCTCCCCTTACATCAGGGTCCTCAGAGAGCCCCCCCTTACATCAGGATCCCCAGAGAGCCTGTTCCTTACATCAGGGTCCCCAGAGAGCCCCCCCTTACATAAGGATCCCCAGAGAGCACCTTCCTTACAGCAGGGTCCCCAGAGAGCTTCCCCTTACATCAGGGTCCCCAGAGAGCCTCCCCTTACATCAGGGTCCCTCAGAGAGCCCCCCTTCTCACATCAGGGTCTCCAGAGAGCCCCCCTTACATCAGGGTCCCCAAAGAGCCCCTTCCTTACATCAGTGTCCCCAGAGAGCCCCCCTTACATCAGGGTCCCCAGAGAGCCTCTCCCACTTACATCAGGGTTCCCAGAGAGCCCTTCCTTACCTCAGAGTCCCCAGAGAGCCCTCCCTTACATCAGGGTCTCCAGAGAGCCCCCCTTACATCAGGGTCACAAGAGAGGGGGCGGGCAGTGAGAGATTATGTCATCCCTCTGCTGCCCGCGGCTGCACAGTGAGAGCGGAACAGCGATGATGCAGGGCGGGCGGTCAGAGATGATGTCATCTCTCTGCTCTCTCGCCCCGCCCGTTCTCCGGTGCTGCCTGCCGCACTCGCAGCCCAGCTAATTTGGTCGAACTCTGAAAATTTTATTTGAATTCCATGAACAAATTCATCAAATTTATTGAATTTGATTAACCACCCCTCATCTGCTGTATTGTGTAATGACAGTGGCAGGGCGGTTCTCTCGTTCTGGGACAAAGTCATATGACGCCGTCAGTCTGGCCGCGCATGCACACCCGATGGCATGGCTCTTTACCCATGTGATCAGCTGTGTCCAATCACAGCTGATCACATGTAAACAAGGAAATGCCGGTTATTGGCTCTCCTCTCCTCACACTGACAGCGTCAGAGGGGAGATCTGTACAGATCATCAGTTCAGCCCCAACAGTGTCCATCAGTGATACCAGTGCCCATCAGTGATTCTAATCAGTGCCCATCAATGATGCCAGTTAGTGCTGCCTTTCAGTGCCCATCAGTGCCTGCTCATCAGTGTTGCCCATCAGTGCCCATCAGTACCGCCTATCCGTGCTGCCTATCAGTGCCCATCAGTGCTGCCTATCAGTGCCCATCAGTGCTGTCTATCAGTGTCCATCAGTGCCACCTATCACTGCTCATCAGTGCTGAATATTAGTGCCACCTATCAGTGCTCATCAAGGCTGCATATCAGTACCGCCTATCAGTGCCCATCAATGCCATCTATCAGTGCCCATCAGTGTCGTCTATCAGTGCTCATCAGTGCTGCCTATCAGTGCCCATCAGTGCTGCATATCAGTGCCCATAAGTGCCATCTAACAGTGCCCATCAGTCCTGCCTATCAGTGCCCATCAGTGCCGCCTATTGGTGCCCGTCAGTGCTGCATATCAGTGCCCATCAGTGCCATCTATCAGTGCCCATCAGTACCATCTATCAGTGCCCATCAGTACCATCTATCAGTGCATCCTCATCAGTGAAGGAGAAAAATTACTTATTTACAACATTTTCTAACAGAAACTAAGAAATTTTTTTTTCTTTTTTCGGACTTGTTTTTTAGTAAAAAATACCAGTGGTGATTAAATACCACCAAAAGAAATCTCTATTTGTGTGAAAAAAAAATATAAAAATGTAATATGAGTACAGTGTAGCATGACTGCGCAATTGTCATTCAAAGAGTGACAGCGATGAAAGCTAAAAATTGGCCTGTGGCAGGAAGGGGGTGAAAGTGCCCGGTATTGGGGGAGGGGGGGTGCCCGGTGTTGAAGGGGTTAAACGAAATTTGTTCATTAACCAATCGAAACGAAACACTTTTTTTTAAAATTCTGCGCGCCTAGTATTTATTATTGAAAGACTTGTAAAGGAAGAGTCTTTGTCAGTGAGAAGTGGGAGGCTGGGTGGGGAAGGACCGGGAGCTAGAAGGCGGTGGGTGGCGGGGGCAGGAACCTGTGCGTTGTCAACAGGTGGACCCCGAGCGATGGGTTTGCCGACCCCCAGCGTCTTGAGCGTCAATTTGCCTTCCCTCTCAAAGTGCCGCCGGGGTCCAATGGACCCAGCGGGACCCATGGTAGAGCCGGCCCTGTCCTTAAAACTGATTTGTTACCCCAATGCCCGGCGATTATCAGGAATTCTTAACAGCCAAGGCTGTACTAGAGTTGCTATATTTGAGTATTTGTAGTTTAGTGTTCAGGCCGATACACTTGGGCCGAATATCAGCTGGTATAGGCGGTGCAACAGAAACCAGCCGACATTCCGCCGGTATGTACCGACTTTTTCCTTTTATTCTTGTAAGAATGTGGCTGACCTCACATTGCCGGATTTTCACAAGAAATGGCACTAATTAGATTATTATCTGGGCAATTAGATATGTTTTGGGGTAAGGTGGTTGTAAACCCTCCCATATCCCCAGTGAAGTGACCGGCCTCAGGTGCTACACAGAGATGAAACAAATCCTCCTACATAAGATGTACCTGTTTATCTGTAGTCTTCTCTTCTCTACTTATGTTCAAAGTCAGGGTTTTTTTAAAGCTTGTGTGAGGGTTCAGAAAAAAGGGGACGGAGAGCTGAAATTACCCTCTGCAGAACTCAGTGAGGAGAGCTCTGAGCAGGGGTGGCCCGTCCATTAGGGGCGCTCGGGCGCCGCCCCCTATCTCCAGGCCACCCCCTATATGCAATGGATAGATTAACTTTTTTGAAGCACCAGAGGCTCTAATTGGCTTCAAAATAGGGTGGGCTCGGGTCGCAGAGCATTGCGCAACGATCCCACCCAGGTGTGTTACAACAGCGAATTAATATTCGCTGTTGAAACACTGATCCTCAATCCGACCAATCAGAAGCGGGTGTTAGACCTGTTGTCTGATTGGCCGAAAAGAGAAGACTCCCGATTGGCCGCGGAGGAGAAGGGAGGAAATGGAAGGTTACGACTAAGGCCTTATAGGCTGAAACGGGTCAACTGACTTAATCAGCGTTTGTTCACTGTGGCTATTCAATAAAATTAAGAATTTTAAGAGCAACAACCGGAGTGCGGATCATTTTTTCTACAGGAAACGGAAGCCTCCACCACCGCCGTGATGACCCGTGGAGAACAGGAGAATGGGAGGTCGGCGAGCAGAGGAAGCCACCAGTGATGGGGTAAGTGCTACCGACCAAACGGGGGGGGGGGGTATTCTGTTTGCCGAAAAAAATTTCCTCCGGCCGCCACTGATCTGCAGTCCTATTTTCTCTACTTCCGTTCAAAGTCCAGTTTTTTAAAGCTTGTGTGAGAGTACAGAAAAAAGGGGGCGGAGAACTGAAATTACACTCTGCAGAACTTCAGTGAGGAGAGCTCTGAGAGTGGATTGGAAAGAAAGGGACACCTCCCGCCCCCTTTCGTACAAGAACAGAGCTGAGGCTGTCAATCAGCTGGAGCTCCCTCCCCTGTCACCTTTTTTTCCTTTGGTGTCAGGAAAACTTGTCAGAAGTGACTCGTGCTGATAGCAGAGGAAGGAGGCAGCAGACAGAAACGACACTTAGTGCTTTGGAGTGAGACAAGCACACACTATAGAGGCATACGCTTTGTTCAGATTTCATGCCTGAGACTTACTACAGCCACTTTAAGTGAACACATGACCTGCGTGTCGGGTGTAAATCCTCCCACGCATTATAATTAATATCCGGAAGGAATTTGCAGGTTCTCTGGCGACGCTGCTGTTCTCTAGCTTTGTTTGAGGACATAAATGAAGGTAAACAACGACCGCGTCCTCCAAGATATTCTGCACATTGTGCCAAAAAGAACCCGAGCCAATATCCTGCAGGATCCGGGCAATCCGTCTTCTTCTCTCTTCATGACATCTACTTGTTAATCATCTAAAAATCCTCTCGTATTTCCAGCCTGATGGTAGAATTGTGAGAGCAATCGGCAATTGTGCCTTCCTTCAGAACGGCCAGTTAGAGACTATACTGCTGTCATTGTACCTTGAATATCCTTCCGATTGGGTGTCCAGTATGATCCTCTATTACAGCCAACTTCCAAGCCCCGATGAAGGGGAGCCTTGAGCCCCAGAAACGAGTTGGCTTTGACATTTTACTAAGAATGATTGCTTTTACTGGTCTTGTAGTAACTGGTGGCATGCCCATCCTTTGCTTGTTCCTTCACAGAAAAGGAATCTCCTTTTTTTGGCACATTATTATTATTATTATACAGGATTTATTTAGCGCCAACAGTTTACAATATAAAAAGGAGACAATACAATAAAATACAAGAAGATTAAGAGGGCCCTGCTCAGAAGAGCTTACAATCTAATAGGGTGGGGCAGGTGGTACAAAAGGTTGTAACTGTGGGGAATGAGCTGATGGAAGTTGTAGGAGATTAGTTGGAGACGTGATCGGCTTCCCTGAAGAGATGAGTTTTCAGGGATCGCTTGAAGGTAGCAAGAGTAGTGGATAGCCTTACAGGTGTAGGTAGCGAGTTCCAGAAGATGGGAGAGGCTCTGGAGAAATCCTGGAGACGAGCATGAGAGGAGGAGATGAGAGAGCTTGAGAGTAGGAGGTCATGGGAGGAGGAGACGAGAGAGCTTGAGAGTAGGAGGTCATGGGAGGAGGAGATGAGAGAGCTTGAGAGTAGGAGGTCATGGGAGGAGGAGATGAGAGAGCTTGAGAGTAGGAGGTCATGGGAGGAGGAGACGAGAGAGCTTGAGAGTAGGAGGTCATGGGAGGAGGAGACGAGAGAGCTTGAGAGTAGGAGGTCATGGGAGGAGGAGACGAGAGAGCTTGAGAGTAGGAGGTCATGGGAGGAGGAGACGAGAGAGCTTGAGAGTAGGAGGTCATGGGAGGAGGAGACGAGAGAGCTTGAGAGTAGGAGGTCATGGGAGGAGGAGACAAGAGAGCTTGAGAGTAGGAGGTCATGGGAGGAGGAGACGAGAGAGCTTGAGAGTAGGAGGTCATGGGAGGAGGAGACGAGAGAGCTTGAGAGTAGGAGGTCATGGGAGGAGGAGACAAGAGAGCTTGAGAGTAGGAGGTCATGGGAGGAGGAGACAAGAGAGCTTGAGAGTAGGAGGTCATGGGAGGAGGAGACGAGAGAGCTTGAGAGTAGGAGGTCATGGGAGGAGGAGACAAGAGAGCTTGAGAGTAGGAGGTCTTGAGAACAGTGGAGAGGACGATGTGGGTGATATTTGGAGACAAGATTAGTGATGTAGTTAGGCACATGCACCATTCCCGTAAAGGCATAAAAAATGTAAAAATGACAGCGCTGGCCCAGGTGTGAGTTAAAATGAATCAGCCCAAAATTAGGGACATAAACCCAACACAATCTCTAATGCTTCCTAATATATTTTAATATATCAGTGATAATTTTATCTAAAAAAAATGTGACAAATAAAACTCAAAAATTGCGGTGTGTGACCACACTTGATGAAGGAGTGGGCAACTAGACCTACATACACATCGACCTAGATCTACGTGCATACAGTGCCTTGAAAAAGTATTCATACTTTTATTCTCACAAAAGTAAGTACACCCCTCACATTTTTGTAAATATTTTCTTGTATCTGAAGAAATGACACTTTGCTACAATGTAAAGTACATAGTTACATAGTTACATAGTTAGTCAGGTTGAAAAAAGACACCAGTCCATCCAGTTCAACCATAAAAAAAAAAAAAAAATATTGTACAATCCAATATACCCAATACTATACCCACAGTTGATCCAGAGGAAGGCAAAAAACCCCAGCAGAGCATGCTCCAATTTGCTACAGCAGGGGAAAAAATTCCTTCCTGATCCCCCAAGAGGCAATCGGATTTTCCCTGGATCAACTTTACCTATAAATGTCAGTACCCAGTTATATTATGTACATTTAGGAAAGTATCCAGGCCTTTCTTAAAGCAATCTACTGAGCTGGCCAGAACCACCTCTGGAGGGAGTCTATTCCACATTTTCACAGCTCTTACTGTAGTGAGTGTACAGCTTGTATAACAGTGTAAATTTGCTGTCCCCTCAAAATAACTCAACACACAGCCATTAATGTCTAAACCGCTGGCAACAAAAGTGAAAATCTCCAAATTGGGCCCAAAGTCTCAATATTTTGTGTGGACACCATTATTTTCCATCACTGCCTTAACCCTCTTGGGCATGGAGGTCACCAGAGCTTCACAGGTTGTCACTGGAGTCCTCTTCCCCTCCCCCATGATGACATCACAGAGCTGGTGGATGTTAGAGACCTTGCGCTCCTCCACCTTCCGTTTGAGGATGTCCCACAGATGATCAATAGGGTTTAGGTCTGGAGACATGCTTGGCCAGTCCATCACCTTTACCCTCAGCTTCTTTAGCAAGGCAGTGGTGGTCTTGGAGGTGTGTTTGGGGTCATTATCATGTTGGAATACTGCCCTGCTGCGACCTCCTGACCTCAACCTGATAGAACACCTTTGGGATGAATTAGAGCGGAGACTGTGAGCCAGGCCTTCTCGTCCAACTGCTTGACCTGACAAATGCTCTTCTGGAAGAATGGTCAAACCTTCCCATAGACACCCTCCTAAACCTTGTGGACGGCCTTCTCAGAAGTGTTGAAGCTATTATAGCTGGAAAGGGCGGGGCCAACTCAATATTGAACCCTACGGACTAATGCTGGCCATACACTATACAGAAAATCGGCCGAACCCCTTTTCGAAAAACGAACGTTCGACCGTGACCGCAAACGATCTTGCCATCATATAATGACCGATAATCTGTTCAGTGGACATGAATAAATAATTTTGTGTTCGTTTTTTTACATATACCTAGTGCAGAAAGTTCGGACGGGAAACACATTAACCTTGCAATTTATCGTACGTTCGGCAGAAATTTACCAAACTTCCCGTTCGTTTTTTTACCACAAAAACGTCACAAAGATTATCGATTTGTGCCCACTAACTTGCCGAAAAACGAACGAAGTGTCCATTCGAACGATTTTTCGGCCGATTTTCTGTATAGTGTATGGCCAGCATTAGACTGGGATGCCATTAAAGTTCACGTGCGTGTAAAGGCAGGCGTCCCAATACTTTTGGTAAGCAGGCAGGGGTAGGCAAAAGCCGGGTCAATTACAGAGTCAAGCGGATTCAGGATCAGGGATAACAGAAATACAAGCTGAAAGACCATCCAGCAATGACCCCATGCAGGGTCCAGGTTTATTTCGACCTCTAGGCACCAGTATCTACGGAGGATGCGCCCGTGCTTCCACATGCACACAATTGTGCATGCTTGGTTTGGCTCCTACGCCCGAAAACATGTGCATGCTCATGCAAATGAGCACAACAGCTCTATCCAATCGCTGACATGAAGTACCTGACCCCCAAAAGCCCAGAGATGACGTGTGGGATCGCTCAGTACGCTCGTATTGGACTCCAAGGCCCAGCACCCTCGTAAATTGCAGTTGTAAAATTATAGGCTTAGAGAAGGACCAAAATAAAGACATTGAAATGGATGGCAGGCCTGCCCATTTGTATCTAGCCGAAAACCCTTTAAATAAGTGTCTTTCCTTAGACAGGTGAGTGCCGATATCTGGAACACGCAGGAAACATCGGACCTTTCCTAGATAAACACTTCTCCGGGAATATCAAAGTCAGGTCCCTCAGACATTACACACCAAGGTTATAGAGATAATGAAACGTCACCGAGATTCTGGGAAGAGTGATAGGACGGTCTGCTGCCGGGGACACGGATCCATTCCCGATGTGCTGAGCTTGGAGGATCGCAGGGTTATAACTCTTCCGAAATGAACCTGTCCCCCGGAAAGAGAGAGAACGCGGGTCCTGGCACAACATTAACACAAATAGATATCACCGCCACCGCCAAGAGAGACTTATCAGTAAATTGGAAATCAAATTGCCAGATAACTTTTCACACCACAAACCAATGAGCCCAGAGAGTGGGAAATATTTCACTCCATAATGGGATGCTAATTAAAAAGTTATAAAGGGGTCATCTACAATTAGAATGGAAGGGTGCATCCTGGGTAAACATTAAAGCTGAACTCCAGCCTTACATTTTTTTTTTTCTCCGGACATATAGCCATGGCCGTGTTCAAAGATAATACGCTCAACTGGATGCCTGCCATCATCCCCACAATATATAACTACACTATTTTGTCAAAAGTATTGGGACACCTGCTTTTACACACACAGGGTCTTTAATGGCATCCCAGTCTTAGTCCGTAGGGTTCAATATTGAGTTGGCCCACCATTTGCAGCTATAACAGCTTCAACTCTTCTGGGAAGGCCGTCCACAAGGTTTAGGAGTGTGTCTATGGCAATGTTTGACCTTTGTGAGGTCAGGCACTGATGTGGGAAGAGAAGGTCCTGGCTCGCAGTCTCCGCTCGAATTGATCCCAAAAGTGTTCTATCGGGCTGAGGTCAGGACTGTGCAGGCCAGTCAACTTCCTCCACCCCAAACTCTCTCATCCATGTCTTTATGGTGTCCTTGCTTTGTGCACTGGTCCAAATCATTTTGTGGAGGGGGGATTATGGTGTGGGGGGGGAGGGTGGATTATGGTGTGGGGGTGTTTTTCAGGGGTTGGACTTGGCCCCTTAATTCCAGTGAAGGGAACTCTTAAGGCGCCAGCATACCAAGACATTTTGGACAATTTCATGCTCCCAACTTTGTGGGAAGAGTTTGGGGACGGCCCCTTCCTGTTCCAACATGACTGCGCACCAGTGGACAAAGCAAGGTCCATAAAGACATGGAAGAGTGAGTTTGTGGTGGAGGAACCTCACTGGCCTGCACAGAGTCCTGACCTCAACCCTATAGAACGCCTTTGGGATGAATTAGAGCCAGGACAGGAGGCAAGTCCTAAGACTGGATTGGCCGGGAGTAGAAGCCGTGTTCCATCAGAATAGGTGACCCGACATGAACATCCTCTCTCACCCAGACATGACGCCTTCAGGGCCGGTGCTACCACTAGGCAAACTAGGCAGCTGCCTAGGGCGCACTGCTGCCTAGGGTGCCCGGCCCCTGGTGTTCCTACTCTCCTCTCTGCAGCAAGCAACTAAGTCTCAGCATCAGCAGGCAGCCGCCGCTCCGTTCACACATAGTGTCAGAGGCGCATTGGCGGAGGACGACTGTGTGTGTGTCCTGACTCCTGAATGAATGGAAGCAAGCAAACATTCATTGATGAGCGCTGGTAGGCTGCACTGATGGGCGCTGGTGAGGCTGCATTTGATGGGCGCTGGTGAGGCTGCATTTGATGGGCGCTGGTGAGGCTGCATTTGATGGGTGCTGGTGAGGCTGCATTTGATGGGTGCTGGTGAGGCTGCATTTGATGGGTGCTGGTGAGGCTGCATTTGATGGGTGCTGGTGAGGCTGCATTTGATGGGTGCTGGTGAGGCTGCATTTATGGGCACTGATAGGCTGCGTTTGATGGGCGCTAGTATAGCTGCATTGATGTGCGCTGGTAGGCTGCATTGATGGGCACTGATAGGCTGCGTTTGATGGGTGCTAGTATAGCTGCATTGATGGGCGCTGGTAGGCTGCATTGATGGGCACTGATAGGCTGCGTTTGATGGGTGCTAGTATAGCTGCATTGATGGGCGCTGGTAGGCTGAATTGATGGGCACTAATAGGCTGCGTTTGATGGGCGCTAGTAAAGCTGCATTGATGGGCGCTGGTAGGCTGCATTGATGGGCACTGATAGGCTGCATTTGATGGGTGCTAGTGAGGCTGCATTGATGGGTGCTGGCAGGCTGCATTTGATGGGCGCTGGTGAGGCTGCATTTGATGGGCGCTGGTGAGGCTGCATTTGATGGGTGCTTCATTAAAAAGGTGGGGTATAAATGGGCAGGGCAAAGGGGGTACAGTCAGGGGTGGGGCCAATGGGGGCGGCAAAATTAGGTTTTGCCTAGGATGTCAAAAATGCTTGCACCAGCCCTGGGCACCTTCATGCCGATGGTACCTCACCCGGCATCAGCAAGAATGCAGCCCTCACGCTGCCCCGGTGTGGATCTGGACAAGGAGCTCTCATACCGGCAGCAGGCAGACAACCTCATTCAAGACATGGGCCAGAGGCTCAGCGTATTCTGATGGAACACCGCAACCTGGATGGGGTAAGTGCAGACACGGGGGGGGGGGGGGTATTGTCTGCTGCCCGCCCCCCCAAAAAAATGGTGCACCAGCCACTACTGCCCAGAGCCTCTCTGACGGATCACAGGATTGCAGAATAAGGTGCACTCCTGTGATCCCCAAGGGGAAAGTAGGGCAATTGTCCTTTATACTAGGTATGCCACCTATTTATTATTTTATTAAAAGCTTTCTAGAAGTAGTTGATGAGCTGGAGGTATCGTGAGGTTTACCGGGGGGTTTCCTGAGACCTTAGAATGATTTCAAGGGTTCCTCTCTGGGGTAAGAAGGACGGGAAAGGGCGGTGTAGGGTAGAAATGCTTCATTTGCCTCATTGTGTTCTCTTCCCATGTGAGGCCTTTTATAGTAATGACATGGAGTGTGAAATTCTGTGAAGTCCCGAGAATCTCCTAACCACTTCATAGCCCGGCAGCTAAATCTTCTGACTTCCTCTGCATCATAAATGTAGGGGGGAAAAAAACAGACACATGGCACAATGGCGGCTTTGTTGTAGTTCTCATCAGAGATTAAAAGGTTGAATCCTCAACTGTCATAAAAGTCTACACTCCTGTCTCACTCTTCTGTTCAATAAATCCCTCAAGTTTATTGGGATACATTTCCTCAGCCCTGCCTTTCATCTCGTCCCTTCTCCTGAATACACAGCACACCTTCCCTCGGCTTTTCCCTCATGAGCACAAACTGCAAAAAAAAAAAAAGAAGGAGGCTTCAAATCATCACATGTCTGAGGAGTGACACACCGCCTAATCCCCATGCTTAACAAGATAATTGGCCCAGGTGTAATTATGGCCTGCTGAGTCTGTAAACAAGTGACAATGGTTTGGAAAGTAGGCCAGATAGCACCATGTTCTCCAGCCTTTGTGTGTGGAGGGTTGATTGACGGCACTGGAACCTTGAGGTGGCTATCCGTGACACTTTAAAGATGAACTCCAGTTGGAAATGGATGGAAATTTTATACAGAGTTACATCGGTCTAGCTTCGGGACCAACTATGTATATATCATAACTGGCCGATGTCCTTGGAAACTGGAAATCACTGTAGTGGACACCACCAGTGCTGAGACAAGGTCATCTAGCGCCCAGGGAAGAGACGCCAAACGGCGCCCCCCACCCACGAAATGTATGAGCGTTATGTGTCATTGAGCTCTAATCTTCAAACTTACCCCATAAATTCCCTTTGCAAGCCAAAATTCCCCCCCAAACAAAAATGTCCCCTCTTCCAGCACAAATCCCGCACTCCCAGCTCAAATCCTCTCCCTCTTCAAATCCCTTCTACCAGCCAATACAGTCTTAAGACTCGCCTCCTGTCCTGGCTCGAATTCATCCCAAAGATGTTCTATCGGGTTGAGGTCAGGCCAGTCAAGATCCTCCAATCCAAACTCGCTCATCCATGTCTTTATGGACCTTGCTTTGTGCACTGGTCCAAATCATTTGGTGGAGGGGGGATTATGGTGTGGGGGTGGAGGGGGGATTATGGTGTGGGGTTGTTTTTTCAGGGGGTTCGGCATGACCCCTTAGTTCCAGTGAAGGGAACTCTGTGGGAACAGTTTGGGGATGGCCCCTTCCTGTTCCAACATGACTGTGCACCAGTGTACAAAGCAAGGTCCACAAAAATATGGATGAGCGAGTTTGGGGTGGAGGAAGTTGACTGGCCTGCAAAGAGTCCTGTCTTGGTATGCTGACACCCAGGGGCGTAACTAGAAATCACAGGGCCCCATAGCAAAATGTTGTATGGGCCCCCCCCCCCCCTGCAAACCGCCCCCCCCCCCCCCCTGCAAACCACCCCCTCCACAAAAAAAAAGAACTAATGCCATTGAACAACAGATTACCGCACCCATGTGGCACAGTACCCAGGCAACAGCTTATATTAATTATGAACAACAAAGTATGCAGTATACTGTATGCAGCCCCTAAAGGACACACATTGCTGACCTCCATGCCTTCTAACCAATTTCTGTTCTGTTATATAAAATGAACTAGTTCAACTCACCATAATGCTGAATCAGTGGGAGCCCTGAGCGTGTCACTTGACACCGTCGCCTGCCACCAGATGCAACTTGTCACGGAATGTCACTTGTCACATCACCCGCCACACATTGCGGATTGTCCACTTGCCACGTCGCCTGCCACCAGATGTAGATTGTCACTTGTCACACGTTGCAGAATGTCACCTGCCACATGTTGCCGATTGTCCACTTGCCACGTCCCGGATTGTCACTTGCCACGTCACCTGCCACACATTACTGATTGTCACTTGCCACGTCCCAGATTGTCACTTGCCACACATTAGATTGTCACTTGCCACGTCACCTGCCACACATTACGGATTGTCACTTGCCACTTTCTGGATTGTCACTTGCTACACATTACGGATTGTCACTTGCCACGTCCCGGATTGTCACTTGCCACGTCACCTGCCACACATTACTGATTGTCACTTGCCACGTCCCAGATTGTCACTTGCCACACATTAGATTGTCACTTGCCACGTCACCTGCCACACATTACGGATTGTCACTTGCCACTTTCTGGATTGTCACTTGCTACACATTACGGATTGTCACTTGCCACGTCGCCTGCCACATGTTATGGATTGTCACTTGCCACGTCACCTGCCACACATTACGGATTGTCACTTGCCACGTCCCGGATTGTCACTTGCCACACATTACGGATTGTCACTTGCCACGTCACCTGCCACACATTACGGATTGTCACTTGCCACGTCCCGGATTGTCACTTGCCACACATTACGGATTGTCACTTGCCACGTCGCCTGCCACATGTTACAGATTGTCACTTGCCACGTCACCTGCCATACATTACAGATTGTCACTTGCCACCTCACCTGCCACACATTACGGATAGTCACTTGCCACGTCACCTGCCACACATTACGGATAGTCACTTGCCACGTCACCTGCCACACATTACGGATAGTCACTTGCCACGTCACCTGCCACACATTACGGATAGTCACTTGCCACGTCACCTGCCACACATTACGGATTGTCACTTGCCACGTCCCGGATGGTCACTTGCCACACATTACGGATTGTCACTTGCTGCCACGTCCCGGATTGTCACTTGCCACTTCACCTTGTCACTTGCTGCCTGTGTCACTTTCATGCTGTGTCCCAGAGTCAGGCAGCAGAGAGATAAGGTAATCTCTCTGCTTCCCGAGGCTGCCTGCACAGTGAGGGGGGAAAACTGCACTGCACTGCAGGGATGCAGGGAGGGCGCCGGGCGGTGAGAGATGATGTCATCTCTATGCACCCCCGGCTGCCAGCTCCCTGATTGGCCAGCCTGCTCACACACGAGCCGAGCCGCCCAGCTGACTCACCGCCTGTCAGCCCTCGGAGCCGCCCACGCTCTCACCGCGGACCCGCAGAGCCGCCCACTCTCACCCGGGGGCCCGCAAAGCCGCCCGCTGTCACCCGCGGAGCCGCCCGCTGTCACCCGCGGGCCCGCAAAGCCGCCCGCTGTCACCCGCGGAGCCGCCCGCTCTCACCCGCGGGCCCGCAAAGCCACCCGCTGTCACCCGCGGAGCCGCCTGTCACCGGTCCGGGGGGCCCCTAACAGCTGCGGGCCCCATAGCGGCAGCGTGTGTCGCTATGGCGGTAGTTCCGCCACTGCTGACACCTTAAGAGTTCCCTACACTGGAACTAAGGGGCCAAACCCAACCCCTGAAAAACAACTCCACACCATAATCCCCCCTCCCCCCCACACCATAATCCCCCCTCCACCAAATGATTTGGACCAGTGCACAAACCAAGGTCCATAAAGACATGGATGAGCAAGTTTGGGGTGGAGGAACTTGACTGGCCTGCACAGAGCCCCAACCTCAAACTGATAGAACACCTTTGGGATGAATTAGAGCGGAGACTGCGAGCCAGGCCTTCTCGTCCAACATCAGTGCCTGACCTCACGAATGCTCTTCTGGAAGAATGGTCAAACATTCCCATAGACACACTCCTAAACCTTGTGGACGGCCTTCCCAGAAGAGGTGAAGCTTTTATAGCTGCAAAGGGTGGGCCAACTCAATATTGAACCCTACGGACTAAGACTGGAATACCATTAAAGTTCATGTGCGTGTAAAGGCAGGCGTCCCAATACTTTTGGTAATATAGTGTATTTGTAGGTGTGTGTGCTTGTAAGCAAGACACTGGCTCATTTGTTGGAAGAACATTCAGAACATTGCGCTCTCTCTCCTGGACTGCCTGGTAACAGGTCCACTTAGTGATGAAGGTGAAGGAAAAGGCCGAATTTGAGCCGACGGGCAATAAACAGGATATCCAGTTTCTGCCGGTGTTCTCCCCGCCACATGCTCCATCTATGAATCAAACCCTTCAGATCTGGCGTATTGTCGCACCTCTTTTCATTTCAGACATATTAAAAAATGGAAAATCAGTCCATAAAATGATGAAATATAGGAGCATCTACAAGTTAGTACAAAACCATTTATCAGTCATGCAATTTATGTAATTGAGCCGCGTGCAATAAAACCGTCAAGTGACAGCGATGAAAAGGTAAACAGCACAAAGTGAATTTTTATGCACTTGAAAGATAATTTATGTTGGAAATGTTGTCCCATAATATCCCCGATGATGGTTCTGTAGACTCCGGTCACATTTTATCTTTAGAGTCCCTTCTACTAGACATGTGTGGTCCAATGTGATATGTGGAGGATTTACAGAGAATATCTATATGACCTTTATAATTCTGTGCGGCCAGCTTTGTCCTTCAAACACCCTTGCCTCGGTTTAGTCAAGAACACACCCCCGAGGGCTGCTGATTGGACAGCGAAAGAGTATCAGCACAGCGATGAGGCCATCTCTCTGCTCATTCTGCTCTCCTCCTGTTAGCATGTAGGCATGCCCATAGCTACCGCTCATGGCTGAACCTCTTAGCCAATGCCCTACAGGAATACAGAGCTATCCAGGGCCATCTTCTGTATTTTGTAACTGCCCAAGCCCTTGTAGACCTGCCTGTCTACCACCCACATACATGCAGAGCCGGGATATGGTCATTGGGGGTTAGGGGGAGGGGGCCATACCTGATGTGCGTGCTCAATCATCATACACACGTACAGAGTGCAGGGGTCAGGAGTGTGTCCTATACAGAGCGCAGTGGTCAAGAGTGAGTAACTTACAGAGTGTAGGGGTCAGAAAGGAGGAAAATACAGAGTGCAGTTGTTGGGAGTGTGTAATGTGCAGAGTGCAGGGGTCAGGAGTGTGTAATGTACAGAGTGCAGGGGTCAGAAGCGTATAACATACAGAGTGTAGAGATCAGGAGTGCATAACATACAGAGTGATTGGGTCAGGAGTAGGTATTGTACAGAGTGCAGAGGTTGGTAATGTGTATTGTACAGATTGATGGGATCAGGAGTGCGTAACATAGAGAGGGCATGGGTCAGGAGTATGTATTGTACAGAGTGCAGGGGTCAGAAGTGTGTAACATACAGAGTGCAGGTGTCAGAAGTGTAAAACCTAGAGTGCAGTGGTCATAAGTGTGTATTGTACATAGTCCAAGGGTCCAAAATGAGTAACATACAGAGTACAAGGGTCAGAAGTGCGTGGTGTAGGGGTCAGGAGTGTGTATTGTACAGAGTGCAGGGGTCAGGAGTGTGTATTGTACAGAGTGCAGGTGTCAGAAATGTGTAACATACAGAGTACAGGGGTCAGAAATGGGTAACATACAGAGTACAGGGGTGAGAAGTGTGTATTGTACAGAGTGCATTGGTCAGAAATGTGTAACATACAGAGTGCAGGGGTGAAGTGTTTGTATTGTACAGAGTGCTGGGGTTGGGAGTGTGTATTGTACAGAGTGCTGGGGTTGGGAGTGTGTATTGTACAGAGTGCTGGGGTTGGGAGTGTGTATTGTACAGACAGCTGGGGTTGGGAGTGTGTATTGTACAGAGTTCTGGGGTTGAGAGTGTGTATTGTATAGAGTGCTGGGGTTGGGAGTGTGTATTGTATAGAGTGCTGGGGTTGGGAGTGTGTATTGTACAGAGTGCTGGGGTTGGGAGTGTGTATTGTATAGAGTGCTGGGGTTGGGAGTGTGTATTGTACAGAGTGCTGGGGTTGGGAGTGTGTATGGAATAGAGTGCTGGGGTTGGGAGTGTGTATTGTACAGAGTGCTGGGGTTGGGAGTGTGTATTGTACAGAGAGCTGGGGTTGGGAGTGTGTATTGTACAGAGTTCTGGGGTTGAGAGTGTGCATTGTATAGAGTGCTGGGGTTGGGAGTGTGTATTGTATAGAGTGCTGGGGTTGGGAGTGTGTATTGTACAGAGTGCTGGGGTTGGGAGTGTGTATTGAATAGAGTGCTGGGGTTGGGAGTGTGTATTGTACAGAGAGCTGGGGTTGGGAGTGTGTATTGTACAGAGTGCTGGGGTTGGGAGTGTGTATTGTATAGAGTGCTGGGGTTGGGAGTGTGTATTGTACAGAGTGCTGGGGTTGGGAGTGTGTATTGGATAGAGTGCCCTGGTTGGGAGTGTGTAATGTACAGAGTGCTGTGGTTGGGAGTGTGTATTGTACAGAGTGCTGGGGTTGGGAGTGTGTATTGTATAGAGTGCTGGGGTTGGGAGTGTGTATTGTACACAGTGCTGGGGTTGGGAGTGTGTATTGTATAGAGTGCTGGGGTTGGGAGTGTGTATTGTACAGAGTGCTGGGGTTGGGAGTGTGTATTGTACAGAGAGCAGCGGTCAGGAGTAAAAGTAACATATAGAGTGCAGGGGACTGTAGTAAAAGTGTCACACAGAGAGCAGGGGTCAGGAGGTTATGGCAAACCGTAGAGACTGCTGAGAGAAGACAGTGATTGGTGTTGTGAGCTGCAGTATAGCTGCTGACAGCCAGGACTATGTATGTGAGGCCATGTGGTAACCTTCCATTCTACCAGAAAAGCTTGTGCTCAAGGCAACTGCCCCTCCTGCCCCTCTGCTTGTAATGGCCCTGCATGTATGGATGGTGGTTTGAGAACCTTACAGTCCATCCTTCTGATCCAAGTCCATAACAACCTCTATATGCCTGGAGCACACTTCACGCAAGACCCTTCAGTACAATTGTGGTTCAGATTGGGGCATCAAAAGTCCAGCCAAGCACCCGAGACCCATGAGACATGCCAGAGGGGTGGCCCTTTTCCCTAACCACCACCAACTAGGCCAATCAGGTGAAAGGTGCCCCATTCCCCAAGTATTGGCTGTGCATTTTGATTCAGTCTCTCATATCGCACCACTTGGAGGCTTCTTGACACAATTATCTTCTTTAGGTGGAAACAGCCCTGAACACCGGGATCAGTGCAATTCCATAAATATGGCAAATGGTTACATAACAATCCATGAAGATGGTAAACAGTCCCATAATAAGGTAGCTCTTCAATAACGCCTAGCAAGGGAAAGGAGGGAGAATTGTGGTACTCGTGACTATTGTGATTCAAGGCCAGTGCTGACTTGAAGGTTCAGACCACCTTTACTAAAGCTACAGTTATTTCTGTAAGGAGGCTGCGTCATCTAACACCAGTATATTGTATGTGATACAACACTACTAGATCGCCGGTATATATTATACAACGCTACTAGATCTCCGGTATATATGATACAACGCTAATAGATCTCCAGTATAAGTAATGCGATACGACTAGATCTCCAGTACATGAGATACAATGCTACTAGATCTCCAGTACATGAGATACAATGCTACTAGATCTCCAGTATATGAGATACAACGCTACCAGATCTCCAATATATGAGATACAATGCTACTAGATCTCCAGTATATATGATACAACGCTACTAGATCTCCAGTATATGAGATACAATGCTACTAGAGCTCCAGTATATATGATACAACGCTACTAGATCTCCAGTATATATGATACAACGCTACTAGATCTCCAGTATAAGTAATACAATACTACTAGATCTCCAGTATATGTGATACGATACTACTAGATCTCCAGTATATATGATACAATGCTACTAGATCTCCAGTATATGAGATACAATGCTACTTGATCTCCAGTATAAGTTATACAATGCTACTAGATCTCCAGTATATATAATATGACACTATTAGATCTCCAGTATAAGTGATATGATACTACTAGATCTCCAGTATATCAGATACAATGCTACTAGAGCTCCAGTATAAGTAATAGGATACTACTAGATCTCCAGTATATATGATACAATGCTACTAGATCTCCAGTATATCAGATACAATGCTACTAGAGCTCCAGTATATATGATACAATGCTACTAGAGCTCCAGTATATGAGATACAATGCTACTAGAGCTCCAGTATATGAGATACAATGCTACTAGAGCTCCAGTATAAGTAATACAATACTACTAGATCTCCAGTATATATGATACAACGCTACTAGATCTCCAGTATTTGAGATACAATGCTACTAGATCTCCAGTATATATGATACAACGCTACTAGATCTCCAGTATAAGTAATACAATACTACTAGATCTCCAGTATATGTGATACGATACTATTAAATCTCCAGTATATATGATACAACACTAATAGATCTCCACTATATAGGATACAATGCTATATGACCTCCAGTATATGAGATACAACGCTACTAGATCTCCAGTATAAGTGATACAACGCTACTAGATCTCCAGTATATATAATACGACACTATTAGATCTCCAGTATAAGTGATATGATACTACTAGATCTGAAGATATAAGGCTTTGTCCATCACCTGTCCTCTCGGCAGCTTCTTCCTCATTTCAGCAGTTTGTTGTCATGAACTGACAGATCGGTTATTGGGTAGAAAAGGAGAGGAATTCAACCCGAGGAAGGATTACAGGTAATTACACAGAGCACTGCTCAAAACTTCTTTTAGCTGTCATTCATGCAAATATACCAAAGGTATGAACTCAGATGAAGTGCTTTTCATTTGCCTAGAGTCGTCCTTTGAAGTGTAAGGTGACCTTTAGTAACTTTTTTTCAAAATATCCCCCCCCCCCCATGTAATTCCAGCCACCATAAATAGAAGATACAAGAGCTCCTCATTTCAAAATGCTGCTCCTTCTTTCCTTGACATCTGCAGCAATGAGGGGGGCTCTCCATAGAAACTGCTGCCCCCTCGATCCCCCTTCATCCTGCCATTTGCTAACAGCACGAAGGGGTGGACACTAAAAGTGTGCCCCTCCTTGGGGGTTGTTCCGGCCCATTCGGACTGCTTTCCTGCTCAGTGCGCTCCTTGGGGCCACTGATAGGGGAGTACAAGCAGCCCTCCCCATTACATACACCTGACCCCTGCACTCTGTACATTACATACTCCTGACCCCATGCACTCTGTACATTACATACACCTGACCCCTGCACTCTGTATATTACATACACCTGACCCCTGCACTCTATATATTACATACACCTGACCCCTGCACTCTGTATATTACATACACCTGACCTCTGCACTCTGTACATTACATACTTCTGACCTTTGCACTCTGTAAATAGGCCCAAGTTTTAAGCCCCTCCCACTGTTAATGCAATTTTTCCACCCCATGTGCCATCTTATGGGGCCCTGCCAGGTAGTGTGTACAGAGCCCCATGATTTCTAATGGCGGCCAGGCCACTGCTGGTAGAATAGGAGAGATTACATTAGAGAAGGAGGGGGTGCACATTTGTAGAGTCCAGCCCAGCCTTCAAACCGCAGCATGGGGGGGGGAGATCGAGGGGCCAGCAGTTTCTGTGGATGGGCCCATCCATAAGGAGGCAGGAGCAGCCTTTACCATGAGGAACGCTGGTACAGTGCCTTGAAAAAGTATTCATATTCCTTGGAATTCTCCACATCTTATCATGTTACAACCAAAAACTTAAATGTATTTTGTTGGGATTTTATGTGATAGACCAACACAAAGTGGCACATAATTGTGAAGTAGAAGGAAAAGGATAAATGATACAAAAAAAATGTGAAAAGTGTGGGGGGTACATTTGTATGGCGCCCCCCAGAGTCAATACTTTGTAGAACCCCCCTTTCTCTACAAGTCTTTTTGGGGATGTCTCTACCAGCTTTGCACATCTAGAGCGGGACATTTTTGCCCATTCTTCTTTGTAAAATATCTCAAGCTCTGTCAGATTGGATGGAGAACGTCTGTGAACAGCAATTTTCAAGTCTTGCCACAGATTCTCAGTGTGATTTAGGTCTGGACTGTGACTGGGCCATTCTAACACATGATATGTAACCAAGTGTAGCGCTAAAAAATGAGAAAGAAAATATTGCTATACCACATATAATAGCAAAATGAATTGTGAAAAGATAGTGTTTTGTATACTTTGCGAACATTAATACATATAGAACACTTATATTATAAAGCCTTAGGGTCACCAAAAGTGATAACAGGATGTAAAAATGGCAATAAAGTCCAAAACTGAATATGCAGATACGATGAACATAAATTTTGCAATGGTGATAAGTTCCAAAACATATACTCGTGAGAGATTTCTGTACGTAATCCAACATGTGCTAACAGACACTTGTGCGAAACCGCCACCTAGGATGACTGGAGGCTTACCAGAAAGTTGGGACCCACCTAGCATACGCTATATGGGTCAAACAGGCTTGGATTGCTCACTGGCAATGAAGGTAGGGAACCAAGGGCTGGTGAATGGTGAAGTTGTAACGTTGCTATCCCAAAGAGGTCTTCTTCATATGGAAGCTCGGACACCAACGGACATTACCCACATGTAATGAAGAAGGGGCTCATAGCGTAATTCCGTAAACCATAAAAAAATTTATCAAAAGGAAAAACACTTACATTTCAGAATAAAAAGCGCTTGCAAATAAAATGGCGGCAGTGGAGTCCTCCCGACGCGTTTCGTCATACAAGACTTCGTCTGATGGATTGAACAGAGCTCCGTGAGATGATCAAAGCTTGGGAGATTTTTTTATAACCTAACCCTGCTTTATACTTCTCCACAACTTTATCCCTGACCTGTCTGGTGTGTTCCTTGGCCTTCATGATGCTGTTTGTTCACTATGGTTCTCTAACAAACCTCTGAGGGCTTCACAGAACAGCTGTATTTACACTGAGATTAAATGACACACAGGTGGACTCTATTTACTAATTAGGTGACTTCTGAAGGCAATTGGTTCCACTAGATTTTAGTTAGGGGTATCAGAGTAAAGGGGGCTGAATACAAATGTACGCCACATTTTTCAGATATTTATTTGTATCATTTATCATTTTCCTTCCACTTCACAATTATGTGTCACTTTGTGTTGGTCTATCACATAAAATCCCAATAAAATACATTTCAAGTTTTGGTTATAACATGACAAAATGTGGAAAATTTTAAGGGGTGTGAATACTTTTTCAAGGCACTGTCTGTACTTTCTCTGGGCTCTGGAGTTGCTTTGGAGGATTTTCGTATGAAAGGTTACCAAAGTTTGAACTTCCACTTTAAGCACGCTAATATGAAGGAGATATTTTTATATGTGAGGCAATAGGAATTAGTTGCTTTCTGAAGACAGTTTTATTGAGTTGAACTCAGACATCAGAAGGTCTCAGACATAAAATCATAGTTGTTTGAAAGCACGTAAAGCCCATTTGGCCCATCTTGTCTAAGCAGAACAAGAGCCGGCCTGAAGCTGTATTTTATAAGCAAACAGAAAGTGAATTTGTTTTCCAGCTGTTTGCACAACGATCGGACAGATCTGAGCAGGCCGCCGCTCCGCCATCAGTCATTATTTTGCAACAGGGAAAATCAGGTTCTAACTAGATGGAATGTTTATGGGGTTTAGAGCTTAACGATTCTCTGTGAATCACGCCGGTGACCTGGGCCCGGGCCATTTGGTTTTCATATAGAAGGGAACTTGTTGGTAAATCTGCTATCTGGAACGCTGGAGATTTGGGGGGTTTCCAGTTAGGATCTTTTACTTGATAACTCCATTACACCACAGCTGTGTCATACCCCTAAAAAAAAAAAAAATACTTAAACTGGGCCTGGGTTCATATTCAGACTACTAAGCCTGTTTCAGATGTGAACCATGTGTATGGCCCTCCTAGTGAGGCTGCTCGGTACATTTTGTTTTTGGCTCCTTCAGTAATCAGGGGAGCCGTGATTGTTTGGTCTGGTCTTGTTCTGGGCTTCACGGGCTGAGAGTTTGATTGCCTTCCCCCTGCCACTAAAAGAAGTTTCTGGAGCTTAGAGAAGGAGAATTCAAATGGCCAGCCTGAATACTGAGCAGGGCCTAGCCAATCCCTGATGAGGTGTGCCCAGAAGGTGGCTGGAAGGCTGTTACAGTGCCTTGAAAAATTATTCACACCCCTTGAAATTTTCCACATTTTTGTCATGTTACAACCAAAAACGTAAATGTATTTTATTGGGAATTTATGTGATAGACCAGTGATGGCGAACCTCGGCACCCCAGATGTTTTGAAACTACATTTCCCATGATGCTCACCTACACTGCAGAGTGCATGAGCATCATGGGAAATGTAGTTCCAAAACAACTGGGGTGCCAAGGTTCCCCATCACTGTGATAGACCAACACTAATGCCCTGTACACACGGGCGGACTTTTCCGCAACAAAGGTCCGACAGTCTTTCCAACTGACTTTCGACGGACTTTTGACGGACTTCCGACGGACTTTCGAACGAACGGACTTGCCTACACACGATCACACCAAAGTACGACGGATTCGTACGTGATGACGTACACCGGACTAAAATAAGGAAGTTGATAGCCAGTAGCCAACAGCTGCCCTAGCGTCGGTTTTCGTCCATCGGGCTAGCATACAGACGAGCGGATTTCTCGATAGGAACTGGGTCCGGCGGAGTTCGGACGTAAAGATTTGAAACATGTTCCAAATCTAAAGTCCGTCAGATTTTCGACTGAAGGGTCCGATGAAGCCCACACAGGGTCGGATTGTCCGCCGGATTCGGTCTGTCGGACCAGTCTGGTCGAAAAGTCAGTTCGTGTGTACAGGGCATAAGTGGCACATAATTGTGAAGTGGAAGGAAAATGATAAATGTTTTTCAAATTTTTTTACCAATAAATAGGTGAAAAGTGTGGGGGGTACATTTGTATTCAGCCCCCTTTACTCCGATAACCCTAACTAAAATCTAGTGGAACCAATTGCCTTCAGAAGTCACCTAATTAGTAAACAGAGTCCACCTGTGTGTCATTTAATCTCAGTATAAATACAGCTGTTCTTTGAAGCCCTCAAAGGTTTGTTAGGGAACCTTAGTGAGCAAACAGCATCATGAAGGCCAAGGAACACACCAGACAGGTCAGGGATAAAGTTGTGGAGAAGTATAAAGCAGGGTTAGGTTATAAAATAAATCTCCCAAGCTTTGAACATCTCACGGAGCTCTGTTCAATCCATCATCGGAAAATGGAAAGAGTATGGCACAACTGCCATCCTACCCAGACATGGCCCTCCACCTAAACTGACCGGCCGGGCAAGGAGAGCATTCATCAGAGAAGAGCCAAGAGGTCCATGGTAACTCTGGAGGAGCTGCAGAGATCCACAGCTCAGGTGGGAGAATCTGTCCACAGGACAACTCTTATGCCGCGTACACACGGTCGGACTTTTCAGCTACAAAAGTCCGACAGCCTGTCCGACAGACTTTCGACGGACTTTTGGCGGACTTTCGACGGACTTGCGGCGGACTTTCTAATGAACAGACTTGCCTACACACGATCACACAAAAGTCCGTCGAATTCTTACGTGATGACGTACACCGGACTAAAATAAGGAAGTTCACAGCCAGTAGCCAATAGCTGCCCTAGCGTGGGTTTTTGTCCGTCGGACTAGCATACAGACGAGCGGATTTTTCGACCGGACTCGAGTCCGTCGGAAAGATTTGAAGCATGTTTCAAATCTAAAGTACGTCGGATTTGAGGCTAAAAAAGTCAGTTGAAAGTCCGGAGAAGCCCACACACGATCGGATTACCAGCCAGCTTTAGTCCGTCAGCGTCCGTTGGACTTTTGTAGACGAAAAGTCCGACCGTGTGTACGCGGCATTAGTCGTGTTCTCCACAAATCTGCCCTTTATGGAAGAGTGACAAGAAGAAAGACATTGGTGAAAGAAAGTCATAAGAAGTCCTGTTTGTAGTTTGTGAGAAGCCATGTGGAGGACACAGCAAACATGTGGAAGAAGGTGATCTGGTCAGATGAGACCAAAAGTTTACTTTATGGCCTAAAACCAAAACGCTATGTGTGGGGAAAACTAACACTGCACATCACCCTGAACACACCATCCCCACTGTGAAACATGATGGTGGCAGCATCATGTGGTGGGGATGCTTTTCTTCAGCAGGGACAGGGAAATTGGTCAGAGTTGATGGGAAGATGGATGGAGACAAATACAGGACAATCTTAGAAGAAAACCTGTTAGACTCTGAAAAAGACTTGAGACCGGGGCGGAGGTTCACCTTCCAGCAGGACGACGACCCGAAACATCCAGCCAGAGCTACAATGGAATGGTTTAGATCAAAGCATATTCATGTGTTAGAATGGCCCAGTCACAGTGCAGACCTAAATCACATTGAGAATCTGTGGTAAGACTTGAAAATTGCTGTTCACAGACGCTCTCCATCCAATCTGACAGAGCTTGAGATATTTTACAAAGAAGAATGGGCAGAAATGTCCTCTCTAGATGTGCAAAGCTGGTAGAGACATCCCCAAAAAGACTTGCAGCTGTAATTGCAGAGAAAGGGGGTTCTACAAAGTATTGACTCAGGGGGGCGCCATACAAATGCCCCCCACACTTTTCACATATTTATTTGTATCATTTATAATTTTCCTTCCACTTCACAATTATGTGCCACTTTGTGTTGGTCTATCACATAAAATCCCAACAAATAAATTTACATTTTTGTTTGTAACATGTAACTTTTTCAAGGCACTGTAAATAGTCTGGAGCCCTTAGGAGATGGTCTGGAGCTGTGAGCTAGATTGGGGGGGGGGGGCTGCTTGCCCCTGGAGCCTTTTCCAGGATTCTGAGTAGAGCCTCTTTTACTTGTGCTCAAACCTACTTTATGGTCCCCAGCTGTGAACCTATAGATTGTTCCAGGATTCCTTCTCCAGTGGGGCCAAATACTGGCTGTGCATAAGCTGCAGGAAATGACCCAGTTGGATGGGAGTCTAGGCTTGGGCCCTAAGGCAAAAAAGTTGTCACTGATGACACACGAAGAGGTGATTTGTGCCAATTGTTATTTCACCGCTAATGTGTACACTGGACTAGCAGACATTGATGATTTGGTTCTTACTGGGCATCTACCTATGCCGTGATATCCTTATTTAGAATTTCCGATAGTCATCTATATAGTTCCGTCTTCTCCTATGGTGCTATCCAATGTGACATGATACAGACAAGCTATGCAGACAGTACAAAGCCTTGCTTCTGAATATAAATCTGAATTGTATACATGAAGGCATCAAGGTTTGGTTCCTAGGAACACACACACTGTACCTCCTGCTTAGGAGAACAACACAATGATCGAGCTTTAATCTAGAATTCTATGCTTAATGTCACTTTAGATAGTTGGTTTAGGCCAAGCTGGCCCACATAAACAATTTCCATTACAGAACAATATGGCTGCTGAGTGGACTGTAGTAGCATTAGCTGCATGCACTAAGTAGCAACGTTGCTCTTACTGCTGCCGGATATAAGGGTGGTAGGGCTTGGTTCTTCTCCACCATTCAGGAGAAGCCTTGTATTTCATTAGGTTCTTCCCATTGAACCCCAGTATTGCTTTAACTGGGCTATTATGCCCCAGAGGAGGGAAGGTGGGATTTAATGCCCACATGGTGCACTTATGATTCACTGGGCAGCCTAGATTTCTGTGGTGAGAGTACATTCACTCCACGCTCCCAAAGACCGCTCTCGCCCCCCACTAATGATCGATAGCCAGCGGGAACAGCTCCCGATCATGTGACCACTGTGACAGCCAATCACAGTAGTCACATGATCACTGATCCTGCCTGCCCTCTGGACATTCAGAACCTTTTAAAGGGATGCCGGGGTTGGGCGGGAAGCGGTTACGTTGGCCTTACATCAAGAGAATTGTGTCTAGATGTTCATACAGAAATTCTGAAAAATAACTAATTTAATTTGAAATTACCTTAATATTTCATCCACACTTGCCTCTTGAATGGAATCCCAGACGTATTTCTAGATCCCTAATCATATTCCCAGATGTATACAGTCTGAATTAGCCAAAAGGCCAAGAAGCGATTCCCACCAACCATTAGAAAATCAAACAAACGTTCCGAAAAACCAACGTTTTCAACCAAAATTCTTTTAGTGTATGGCCAGCTTTACGTATTTCAAGCCTATGGAATGAGCTCTGTCTTTCCAAGAATAACCAAAGTGTCTTTTTCTGGACTGGTTATCTTTCATATACTCTACTACAGCCTTTCTCAACCAGGTTTCTGTGGAAACTTAGGGTTCCTCCAGAGGTTGCTAGGGGTAGATGTGTAACCACTGACACCAGTGATCTTTTTGAGCTATCTGTATGGTATCATGTACCTATGGGGCCTCTCTTGCATCTTCTGACCAACCAGGGCTTTTTTTCAGGGGGAACTTGGTGGAACTCAGTTCCACCACCTCTGGCTCAGACCCTTTGGTGCCTGCTCACCACAATCACTTGTAAACACAGAAGTCTGGTTTCTGTGTTTACAAGTGACAGCTCTGCACTCTGTGTGCAACCCCCCTGAACTCTGCACTCTGTATGTAATGCAATCCTGATATTTAATGCCCCTTTAAGACCCTTCTACTGTTTGTGAAATATGACCACACCCACTATTTGATGTGATTTGGAGGATGTGTGTGGGGGGAGGGGTTTTGGGGGGTCGTGGTTGAGTTCCAGCACCTATTGTTTGAGAATAAAAGCCCTGTGCCCAACGCTCCTGAATGTGGAGACAGAGAGCGTGAAGGCACCGAGTGGCACAAGCGCTGGAGTAGCTGGCTGATGGTGTCCACACTGTAAGTGGGTGGAACTGGAAGTCACAGTCTGAAGAGCAGGATGCAGAAGCAGGTTGGCACCACAGCAGGAGGTAGTTATGAAAGACGGGAAGCAGGCAGCAGTCAGCAACAGCCGTGTAGCATTTGACTGAAGTGAATCAGCAAGTTCAGGAAGCAAGCAAAGGTTGGTAACAGCCAGGCCAAGCTGTACAGAGTCAGCAGACAGGGCAAGTCCAGGAAGCAAGCCAAGGTTGGTAAAAGACAGGTCAAGCTGTACAGAGTGAGCAGACAGGGCAAGTCCAGGAAGCAAGCCAAGGTTGGTAACAGCCGGGCAAAGCCATACAGACTCAGCAGACAGGGCAAGTCCAAGAAGCAAGCCAAGGTTGGTAAAAGCCAGGTCAAGCTGTACAGAGTGAGCAGACAGGGCAAGTCCAGGAAGCAAGCCAAGGTTGGTAACAGCCAGGTCAAGCTGTACAGAGTGAGCAGACAGGGCAAGTCTAGGAGGCAAGCCAAGGTTGGTAAAAGCCAGGCAGAGCAGTACAGAGTGAGGTGACAGGGCAAGTCCAAGAAGCAAGCCAAGGTTAGTAAAAGCCAGGTCAAGCTGTACAGAGTGAGCTGACAGGGCAAGTCCAGGAAGCAAGCCAAGATTGGCGACAGCCAGGCAGAGCAGTACAGAGTCAGCAGGCAAAGGAGAATCCAGTAACCAGGCCGAGGTAAGGGAGAACCAGATGAGCAGGTTTTGAGGCAGCAAGCAAAGGCAAAGTCCAAAAAGTATTTGGCTCATACACAGGTAGACAAATACAGCAGATCAGCTCTTAGGAACATGGGAAGACCATTCAGCAACTTCTCCTAGTGACACATCAGTTTCGCTGGGCTTCGCGCACACGCGCACATTTATGCAGCAGACTGTCCTAGTACGTTTGAAGTTGCCCTTTTGCCTGGAAGTACGAACGATGCAATGAACATAAGTCCATACTGGTTTTCTGGAGATTCAGTTTACCTTACGTAAGGAGTATTCTTCCCAGTGACCTTTACACTGATGTATTTTGAGCTGTGAATATAGAATTATTGGCAGGGGTTCCTTGAACTTGGAAAGTCATATCAAGCGTTCCTCCATGTTAAAACATTTGGGAAAGGCTGCTCTACTATATGTATTGTACCAGCACTGACTTTGGTTTATAACATCCTCTACCTGCAGGAGAACTTTAGAGTGCACCTAACACGCTGCCATTTCCTCCAGCCCTGATGAAGGGGGATTGTTTGGCACCTGAAACATGTTGGATGTCTTTTGCCCTACTTGTTGCAACCAATGTTATAATAAAGACTTTGGACTCCTAAGGATTTTCCTTTTGGCTATATTATGATATACTGTATGTGTAGCACCCTCCTAGATTCCTTTACTAGAGAGGTTAAGGTAAATCTAGTTCTTTGGCTCCTCTTTAAACCTTGGAGCGGTGTGTGATTATTTTTGGCTGTTCTGGGTCTCACTGGTGGCAGGCTCAACTACTTCTCCCTGCCTTCTGGTGGATTCTAGAATGTAGGGAGAAGTAGTTGAACCTGCAGCCAGTGAGACCCAGAACAGTCAAAAGTAATCACATGTGGTCTCATCCAATCCCTGGGGGGGGGGGGTGCCCAGTAGGTGGCTGGGGGAGTGCATAAATAATCTGGGGCCTGGAGCAGTAGGGTTCCTGTCCAGGAAGAGAAGACCACAGCCTTCTGGGCAGTGTAGCTGAAGTCTGCAGGGGTGCGCCAAGGTCCCAGCTCAGCGAGAGCTGGGGGCGGGGGCTATTTTTTGGAAACCGTTGGAGCCAAATCACAGAGATCCACTGAGGATCTTGCTTAGAGATTCACAGAAGAAGTGTCTGGCTGCTATTGGATGGAGGCATCTTAAGTATAGAGGAACAATGTTAGCCTAGGCTTGGATATAGGATCCTAGTGACTGTTCGCTGCTATAAACCTTTGACCATCTGCTCCAGTGATGAGGAATCAGGACCTTTCCTTTGCATGGAGTCCAGAGTTGTTGGTTCTCCTATTGTCTGCCAAGAGGGGAATTATCCTGAAGAGCGTGGACAAGGCAAAGAGTGTCCTCTGGTTTGTGCACTAAAATTCAGAGTATCCCAAAGCCCACCCAGCATCCCAACCAGGTTCAATGAGCATTAAAGAATAAAGAGACATTCCTTGCCTGGTTGGCTGTTGAGTTGTGAGACTGTTGTTGTGCGCCTGGCTGCTTGTACACCCATTTGGGAAGAAAACTTGGGGCAAATCAGCAGTGCCCATCAAGATTAGGGTTGCCACCTGTCTGGAATTTACCCAGACAGTCCGGGTTATTAATCATGTGTCCGGGTTTCAAACCCGGACACATTATTGAGACTGGGCTGTGGCTCCCCAAGTAACCAAGATAGCCTCACACCAATCTGTTGCTGTCCAGGAGCTGCGGGCGGCTGTCTGGGAGGGGGGCAGGTTCGGCTTCACTGGGGGGGCAGGGCGATGATGTCAGCAACAGCAATTTGGCCACACCCACTGTTCGCTGCAGCGCGCTAATACGCACCACAATACTACTCTCCTTGGGGGCACCCAAAGGTGTCCCAGGCCACTAACGTTTTCTGGGGTTGGCTCGAAGAAAAGGTGGCAACCCTAATCCAAGGGTCTGCGCTACATATAGGTATCTCCAGAAATCATTCGTAAAGTATCCTGCAGGCAAACTTTCACGGCGATCATTCAGAAGTTCGAGTACAAGGCGAGTTTCCTATAAATACTGTCTCTCTCTATATAGACATATACGTGGAGCCTTGTACAGCGCCGGCGAATAAATAATGAAAATGAGAATCACAGACCATTTAAGCCTTGTTATTTCTCGCCGGGGGTATTTATTACCCATTTTAGTCATCTTGGTTTAAATAGGTTACGTGAAAGGAGACAGCGTTATCTGGGATATACAATCGCACGTGATCAATCTCTTTTCACGTAATGAAATGGACGTCCACCTACATATCAAACGCTTTCCAGTACTCATCATGCCGGCACTGTGTATATCACATTCATGGTGATGGTATAATGGTTTCTAACAACATAACGTCAGGCGGCCCGGCCGGTCCTCCTCTTCTTATAACTAAAGGCAGTCTTATGATATAGTGAGCGGCTGGAACAATGTATCAGGCCGGGTTCCAGCAGCTCCTGCCCCCCCCCACCACTGTATATACCAGCCTGTCCCCCCCCCCCACCGTATATACCAGCCTGTCCCCCCCCCCCACCACCACCACCACTGTATATATACCAGCCTGTCCCCCCCACTGTATATATACCAGCCTGTCCCCCCCCCACCACTGTATATACCAGCCTGTCCCCCCCCCACCACTGTATATACCAGCCTGTCCTCCCCCCCACTGCATATACCAGCCTGTCCCCCCCCCACTGTATATACCAGCCTATCGCCCCCCCCCCCCACCACTGTATATATACCAGCCTGTCCCCCCCACTGTATATACCAGCCTGTCTTCTATTAATCTCTATTTATACAGCCCATCAATTAGAAAAAGAATGACACATACTTCCCGAGTGTATTAGCTATAAAGCTTATCTCAAACTTGTGCTGCATTAAAGCAGATCTATAGTCACAGCGTGCGCTTTCATTTTCTTACATCATAATTGTAATGTCAATAAAAACAATGGTTATTACTGATAATCCAATTGATTATCTATCCAAGATTACTTGATAAATCTGCTTTCAAGTTGTGAGTGCTGCCTGTCTGCTGGCCGGCTCTTCTCTCACAATTCTCGCGAATTCCCTGCATGCTTTGCAGCTTCTCCTAAATTCCTAACGACTACATGCCCCATGGTACCTCGCTGATTCCAGCACTGACTCCGCCTATAGGCAGGTGCAGTTCAGCCTTCCCCTTTGTAGGTGGCGATGTTCCAGCAGTCACTGGGCAGAGGGAATAGAGTTTGAGAAGAGCTTTGTTCCTCTGAAGCCTCTATAGGCGTCATCAGCGGCTGCTGCACTGAATGACCTCCATGGCCATCTTTAGTGAGGGCAATGCTGATAAATAGAATGTAGTGCCTGGGACAAGGTTATCTAGAGCCCAGGGTGGGGGGAGGGGGTCCCAACTGTGCCCCCCCACCACCACCAGATGTATGAGCATCATACATAGGTGACATCAACGGCTGCTGCACTGAATGACCTCTATAGCCATCTTTAGTGAGGGCAATGCTAATAAATAGCATTCAGTGCTTGAGACAAGGTCATCTAGAGCCCAGGGTGGGGGGGGGAGGAAACCCCAACTGTGCCCCCCCACCGCCACAAGATGTATGAGCATTATGGGTCAGCAAATATCCCCCTCCAAAAACACTGAGTTCTAATCTGCATGCTTACCCCCTGAGCCTAAATCCCCCTCCCAGTATAAATCCACCCCCCCTGCTGAAATCCCCCCTCTCAGCACAAATCTTTGCCCCCCCCCCCCCCCCCCACACACACACACAGGGTTGCCAACCTCCCGCAGCATTTTTTACTAACAAAACATGGGTAATTTACTGGTGGAGCACATTTTTTACTGACAGCCTGAGAAATGACAGAATTCCTATTAAGGACGAACACAGTGAATATTTGAACCGTATAAACATGTTGTGAAAACACTGACAATACCGACATCAAAGTCATTTGCTTGATTTACACTTAAAAAGTCAACACAGCATGAAATCATGAGCTCCTGATATTTACTGGCAGTTGTAAGAAAATCACTGATTTTTACGAACTGTCAGTAAATTTACTGGCGGTTGGCAACCCTGCCCCCCCATCCCCCAAATCCCCCCCAATAAATAAATCGCCCTCTCAGCAAAAATCCTCTACCCAGTTGTGTAACAATAGCAAATTAATATTCGCTATCATCTTCCTGATTCTCCTCCCAGCTAATCAGGAAGTGAGTCCTGAGACCCAATCGACCAGGGAGTCTTAGGGCTCCCAGCCAATCAGGTCTCAGGACCCACTTCCTGTTCGGCCGGGAGGTGAAGCACTTCCCCGGATCCTCCTCATCTGCCTCCTAAGGTAAGGGATTGCCTCCTTCCCGTCCATCTCCCGTGGGGGGGGGATTGCCACCTTCCCGTCCATCTCCCCTGGGGGGATTGCAACCTTCCCATCCATTTCCCGTGGGGAGGGGGGATTGCCACCTTCCTGTTCATCTCCCATGGGGGGGGATTGCCACCTACCCCTCCATCTCCCAGGGGGGGGACGATTGCCGCCTTCACGTCCATCTCCCCTGGGGGGGGATTGCTACCTTCCTGTGCATTTCCCGTGGGGAGGGGGGGATTGCCACCTTCCTGTCCATCTCCCGTAGGGGGGGGATTGCCGCCTTTACGTCCATCTCCCCTGGGGGGGGATTGCGACCTTCCCGTGCATTTCCCGTGGGGAGGGGGGGATTGCCACCTTCCCGTCCATCTGTCGTGGGGGGGGGGGATTGCCGCCTTCCCGTCCATCTCCGTGGGGGGATTGCCGCCTTCCCGTCCGTCTCTTGAGAGGGGGTAAGAGGTGGGTGGTGTTGGTTTGCCGCCCCCCCGCCAAAATATTGAGCACCAGCCGCCACTGCTTCCACCTATTAATTGTTACTTTTACTTTACTAAATAATAATTGTGCCACCTTCTCTGGTTTTGCTGCAGAGGGTCCCGGCCAATGATTTATTTGGAAAGAAGTGAAAGTATACGAGCGCCCGGTATCCAGTAAATGCGGGTATTATAGATGTTTTATTTGAAGTTTAAGCAATAAAATGAGGTGGACGCGTTTTGGGGGAATAAGGACTCCCCCCTTCATCAGGGCTGTTTGAAAGCATAGGAAAAAAAAACAAAAACAGGAATATAAAGGATAATGAAAAGTCGCAATCAGAGAAAACGCTTTGATTCTGACTTTCCATTATCTGTTTATATTCCTGTTTTTTTTATCCAATGCTTCCAAACAGCCATGATGAAGGGGGGAGTCCTTAGTCCCCCCCGAAACGCGTCGGTCTCATTTTATTGCTGAAACTTCAAATAAAACATCTATAATACCCGCATTTACTGGATACCGGGCGCTCGTATACTTTCACTTCTTTCCAAATAAATCATTGGCCAGGACCCTCTGCAGCAAAACCAGAGAAGGTGGCACAATTATTATTTAGTAAAGTAGAATTAACAATTGATACATGGAAGCAGTGGCGGCTGGTGCTCAATATTTTGGCGAGGGGGGCGGCAAACCAAGGCCGTACCCAGAGGTAGCAGCCCAGGCCCTAATAGGGCTCACCACCACCTTTTCCCCCAACCGGGCACCAACCTCTGGAACCCAACTCTTCCCATCTGCCTGCACCCTACATAACCTACAGCAGTGACCGATCGAGTCAGTCCAGGGCGATCTATCTACACCTCCTTTACTAGACCAATGATTTACTGATCGGCTGAGCCAATGACAGAAGAGAGCTCTGTGTAGGAAAACAACACAGAGCTCTCTACAGACAGTAGCGATGTGCCTTTTTTTTTCTTTTTCTCCCTTTAATTGAAGATCAAGACGTCTCACATTTAGTGCTGAAATGTGTAGAATACTGAGGACACCCTTGTCACCCAATCACAGGAAGCCCCGGGAGCGGGATCAGACTGGCGGGATCAACAGACAGAAATGTATCAACTGCAATCAAAATGAGGCCAGAAAGTTACATTGTGTCGTTCCGTCCTTCTCCCTCTTGTATTGTCTGTACAGACTGAGGCTCCTCATCTCCAAACACTTGGAATCGTTGCGTCGTGACGTTTCTTTTTTCTTTTCTTTTTTTCGGAAAGCCTCGTTTATCAATCTGTCTGTGAAATATTTTGTGCTTGACATGACATGATGATAGGTTGCTCTTACTGTTGTGTTATTACTGTGACTGGTTACAAGCCGGCAGCTTTCATCATTGACAGGAAACTGATGACCCTTTCGCTTGTCATTCCTGAGATTTTCTTCATAAGAGCAGAAAGTCAGCTGAAAAGCACTCGGGGCAAAACGCGCTTCAACCCATTATTACCATCGCCGTCAGTGATCTCCCACCGCTTCCCTTCCAGGGAGGACTGCGCATGCGTGGGTGTTCTCTGTGTGCACAGAGGAGGAAGACATAGGATATACAACAAGGAGCCGGAGAATCAGAGGAATGGGGTTCTGTCCCATGACCCCCCAGGGGGGCACTACGAGGGCCACATCCTATATTCTACAAATGATCAAAAAATAAATCAGATTTAAAAATGAAAAAAATAAATTTAAATGAATGAAAACATTTTACTAATCAGCATGATATGATCCAGGGTCCCCATCAGAATCCCCCACTCACATTAGGGTCTCCATCAAAGTTCACCCCTCACATCAGGGTCCCTATCAAAGCCCCCCTTACATTAGGGTCCCCATCAGAGTGTCCACCTTACATCAGTGTCCCTATTAGAGCCCCCCTTACATTAGGGTCCCCCTCAGTGTCCCTCTTTTACATCAGAGACCCCCGTCAAAGTGCCCCCCTTATATCAGAGTCTCCATCAGAGCCCCCCCCCCCCCCAGATTAGGGTCCCCTTTAGAAATCCCCACCTTACATCAGGGTCCCTATCAGAGCCCCCCTTACATTAGCATAGTTCCCAACTGTCCCAGATTTGCAGCAATGTCCCTCTGTCCCTCTTTCCTCCTCATTTGTCCCTCATTTTGGTCTGATCTATATAGTTATAGTATATAAAATGCACTTTTTATCTATCAAAAAGTATTTTGCAGCTCTAAATCTTTCATCTGATTTCTAAATTGCTGCATTTTTCAAGCACTGAACTTATTCTCTCTGGAGAAGAGACTCTTGAGAGGGGATATGATTTCCATTTACAAATACTGTACTGGTGACCCCACAATAGGGAGAAAACTTTTTCTCCCTATTCTCGTGGCCACTCATTACAATTAGAAGAAAAGAGGTTTAACCTTAAACTACGTAGAGGGTTCTTTACTGTAAGAGCGGCAAGGATGTGGAATTCCCTTCCACAGGCGGTGGTCTCAGCGGGGAGCATTGATAGCTTCAAGAAACTATTAGATAATCACCTGAATGACCGCAACATACAGGAATATACAATGTAATACTGACACATAATCACACACATAGGTTGGACTTGATGGACTTGTGTCTTTTTTCAACCTCACCTACTATGTAACTATGTAACTATGTAATTCCAAAAGCCAATATAAAGGAATAGTAGTGGTAAAAAAAGCACTAGTGGGTTTCACCCATCTTGTTTTATTGTACAATTCTCCTTTAAGGGGGCGTGGCAAGGGGTGTGTCCTATCCCTGCACACTTTTGCTGAAAGGTGTCCCTCATCCCCATCTCAAAAAGTTGGGAGGTATGCATTAGAGTCCCCATCAGAGTCTCTACCTTACATCAGTGTCCCTATTAGAGCCCCCCTTACATTAGGGTCCCCCTCAGTGTCCCTCTTTTACACCAGAGACCCATTTAAAGTGCCCCCCCTTATATCAGAGTCTCCATCAGAGGCCCCCCTCAGATCAGGGTCCCCATCAGAGCCCTCCAGATCAGGGTCCCCATCAGAATACCCGCCTCACATCAGGGTCCCCATCAGACCCCCCTTACATTAGGGTCCCCATCAGAGTCTTCACCTTACATCAGGGTCCTCATTCGTGCCCCCCTTAGATTAGGGTCCCCTCAGTGACCTCTTTCACATCAGAGACCCCATCAAAGTGCCTCCCCTTACATCAGAGTCTCCTTCAGATTCCCCCTCTTACATCAGGGTCACCATCAGTGCCCCCCCTCAGATCACGGTCCCCATCAGAATCCCCCCTCAGATCAGGGTCCCCATCAGAATCCCCCCTAGATCACGGTCCCCATTAGAATCCCCTCTCACATCAGGGTCACCATCAAAGCCTCCCCCCCAGATCAGGGTCTCTATCAGAGTCCCCCTCTTACATAAATGTCCCCATCAGAGCCCCCCTCAGATTAGAGCCCCTATCAGACGCCCCCCTTCTATTAGGGGTCCCCATCAGAGTTTCCCCTCACATCAGAGTCCTCTTCAAAAGTCTGCCCCTTACATCAGGGTCCCCATCAGTGTCCCCCTTTTACATCAGTGTCCCCCTCTTACATTAGGGTCCCCATCAGAATCCCCCCCTTACATATGGGTCCCCATGGGGGAGAAAAAGGGGGAGTTTGAATATTAAAAACGTAATAAATAGTGTTTTCAGTTTGCGGGGCTCGGATACAATGTAGTTCCACTTTAATTACCTCTGCAAGTCCTAAATAAAAAATAATCTGGGCCTCAATATAGTCCTAGTTCTACAATCCAAGGCAGATGGAATCCGTTTCGATTCCCTTCGCTTAGCTAACCCCTGTCCAGCTGTTGCTGAACTACGACCCCCAGCATGGCGTGACATTCAGCCAGCGCACGCCACGCTGGGACTTCTATTTCGGTCCCCGGCCAGAAAGCCACATGTTGACTCCTTTCCTCGAAGAGAAGCGCTAATCACGGAACGTTCTGCGGTATTAGTGATTTAATTGAGGTTTTTGGGTCATGGATTGCGAAGGCAGAGGGAGAATTCTGCACATACTGTACTGGCCTGTGATGAGATTTATTACCAGCAAACATACAGTAGGACAGGTTCTACACCTCCTGGAGAGGATATAAAAAGTCTAAGAGTACATCTGTCAGTCAAGGCTTTAGAAGTTTCAGAGCTGTGCAAGGGAGGCGAAGAGGGGGGGCGTGGGGGGCAAGAACAGTTCCTTTGAACTGGTGCCATAAGGTGCACAATTAAATACCTATCTGCTTGTGACATAAATCAGCTTCTATCCGACTTGTCACATCAAACAAACCATTATAAGTCCCCTACACGCCCACATCATTAATCTTATTGTATGCCTGCTAACCCTGACAGCCCCAAACCAAAGGCCCTCTCCTGTGAAAACAAACCCTGTGAGCCGGATTACAGGCGCCCGGTGCTGGCCTCAATGGCAATGGAGAGGCAGAGGTTCCAGCGCTGAGCGGGTTAAACGGAAAAAGGTAAAAATACCTTTCAGCAGCAGGTGACGCAGGGTTAATTGATGGCGCGCAACTATTGTGCCTATAACACTCACTGAGAGGGTAATGGAAGTCCTTAACAATGTAACCTGTTCTACCATTCATAACCGCTGATTTATGGCTCCCAGTCTCTATTCAGTTATGAATGTCGACTGCCATTTAGCTGAATATATTACGGCTTGACAGGTTAGGCAGATTTACGAAGAAGCCTTGGGGCTAAGTGCATTGTGATGTCAGGGCCGGTACGTCATGCCTTCCATGAGAATGGAGGCCGGTGGGCACTTCTACTTTTCTCATACAACATAAAAGCCGATCTCCAGGCAAACAATTATAGGAAATGTGTTGAAGTACATCGATCGGTCATAACATTGTGACCACTGACGGGTAAAGTGAATAACATTGTGACAACAATGACACCTGAAAGTGGGTGGGATATATCAGGGAGCAAGTGAAGCGGATATGTTGAAAAACATAACAAATGGGCAAGTGTAAGGGTTTGGGGGGCTTTGACAAGGGCCAAATAGTAAAGTCTAAGCCACCGGGTCAGGGCAACTCCAAAACTGCAGCTCTTGTGGGATGTTCCGTGCTGCAGGGGTCAGGACCGACCAAAAGTGGTGCAAAGAAGGGGAACTTGGAGAACCGGCAGCAGGGTCATGGGCGGCCAAGGCTCATTGATGGAGGTGGGGAGGGGAGGCTCATTGATGGAGGTGGGGGAGGGAAGGCTCATTGATGGAGGTGGGGAGGGAAGGCTTATTGATGGAGGTTGGGAGAGAAGGCTCGTTGATGAAGGTGGGGAGGGGAGAGCTCATTGATGGAGGTGGGGGAGGGAAGGCTCATTGATGGAGGAGGGAGGGAAGGCTCATTGATGGAGGTGAGGAGGGAAGGCTCATTGATGGAGGTGGGGAGGAAAGGCTCATTGATTGAGGTGGGGAGGGAAGGCTCATTGATGGAGGTGGGGAGGGAGGGCTCATTGATGGAGGTGGGGGAGGAAAGGCTCATTGATTGAGGTGGGGAGGAAAGGCTCATTGATGGAGGGGGGGAGGGAAGGCTCATTGATGGAGGTGGGGAGGGGAAGGCTCATTGATGGAGGTGGGGGAGGGAAGGCTAATTGATGGAGGTGGGGAGAGAAGGCTCATTGATGGAGGTGGGGAGGGAAGGCTCATTGATGGAGGTGGGGAGGGAAGGCTCATTGATGGAGGTGAGGAGGGAAGGCTCATTGATGGAGGTGGGGAGGGAAGGCTCGTTGATGGAGGTGGGGAGGGAAGACTCATTGATGGAGGTGGGAAGGGAAGGCTTAATGATGGAGGTGAGGAGGGAAGGCTCATTGATGGAGGTGGGGAGGTAAGGCTCGTTGATGAAGGTGGGGAGGGAAGGCTCATTGATGGAGGTGGGGGTGAAGGCTTATTGATGTAGGTGAGGAGGCTCATTGATGGAGGTAGGAGGCAAGGCCCATTGATGGAGGGGTGAGAGGAAAGGCTCATTGATGTAGGTGGGGAGGGACTGCTGATAACTGCTGATTTATGGCTCCAAGTCTCTATTCAGTTATTAATGTCGACTTCCATTTAGCTGAATATATTACAGCTTGACAAGTTAGGCAGATTTACGAAGAAGCCTTGGGCTTAGTGCATTCTGATGTCAAGGTCGGTACGTCATGCCTTCCACGAGAATAGAAATAGAGGCTGATGGGCGCTTCTACTTTTCTCAAAGCACATAAAAGCCGATCTCCAGGCAAACAATTATAGGAAATGTGTTGAAATACAACGATCAGTCATAATATTGTGACCACTGACAGGTAAAGTGAATAACATTGTGACAAGGACACCTAAAAGTTGGTGGGATCTATTAGGCAGCAAGTGAAGTTGATGTGTTGAAAGCATAACAAATGGGCAAGTTTAAGGATTGGAGGGACTTTGACAAGGACCAAATTGTAATATCTAGATGACTGGGTCAGAGCAACTCCAAAACTGCAGCACTTGTGCTATGTTCCCGGTCTGCAGTGGTCAGGGCTGACCAAAAGTAGTCCAAGGAAGGAGAACCGGCCAACCGGCGACAGAGTTGTGGGCGGCCGAAGTTCATTGGTGGGGTGGGGGGAGGGCTCATTGGTGAAGGTGGGAGGGAAGGCTCATTGATGGAGGTGGAGGAGGAAAGCACATGGATGGAGGTCGAGGGGGAAGGCTCATTGATGGAGGTGGGGGAGGGAAGGCTCATTCATGAAGGTGGTGAGGGAAGGCTCATTGATGGAGGTGGAGGGGGAAGGCGCATTGATGGAGGTGGGGAGGGAAGGCGCATTCATGAAGGTGGGGAAGGAAGGCGCATTCATGAAGGTGGGGAGGGAAGGCGCATTGATAAAGGTGGGGAGGGAAGGCTCATTGATGGAGGTGGGGAGAAAAGACTCATTGATGGAGGTGGGGAGGGAAGGTTTATTGATGGAGTTGGGGAGGGAAAGCTCATTGATGGAGGTGTAGGGGGAAGGCACATTGATGGAGGTGGGAGGAGGCTCATTGATGGAGGTGGGGGAGGGAAGGCTCATTAATTGAGGTGTGGAGGGAAGGCTTATTGATCAAGGTTTGAAGAGAAGGCCCATTGATGGAGGTGGGGAGGGAAGGCTCATTGATGCAGGTGGGGAGGTAACACTCATTGATTTAAGGCTCATTGATGGAGGTGGGGAGGGAAGGCTCATTGATGGAGGTGGGGAGAGAAGGCTCATTGATGGAGGTGGGGAAAGAAGATTTATTGATGGAGATGGGGAGGGAAGGCTCATTGATTGAGGTGGGATAGGAAAGGCTGGTCCGTGTAGCCCAATTCAATAGAAGAGTTACTGGAGCTCAAATTGCTGATTCTGATAGAAAGGTGTCAGAACACACAGAGCATCACAGTTTGTTGTGTATGAGGCTGTGTAGCTGCAGACCGGTCAGGGTGTCCATGCTGACCACAGCCAAAAGCACCAACAACAGGCACGTGAGCATCAGAACTGGACCATGGAGCAATGGAAAAGGTGGCCTGGTCTGACGAATTTAAGAATGGTTTGAGGAACAAAACAACCAGTTTGAGGTGTTGACTTGGCCTCCAGATAGCCCAGATCTCTATCCAAACAGGAATCTGTGGGATGTGCTGGAAAAACAAGTCAGATCCATGGATGCCCCATTTCACAATTTACAGGACTTAAAAGATCTGCTACTAAGGGCTTGGTGTCAGATACCACAGCGTACCTTCAGAGGTCTAGTGGAGTCCATGCCTCGATAGGTCAGGGCTGGTTTGGCAGCAAAAGGGGTGGGTGGTCATAATGCTATAGGTAATCGGTGTGTATGCTGTGATGATGGAGGGATCCCCACTTCTAGTTAACATATTAAACTCCACAGAACGATGGAGGTGAAGCCCTGGACACAGATCCTTACCCCGTAACGAGGAACCGGCAATATCTACTGGTTTAGCTTTAGCTTTGGCAGCATTCCACAAAGCGAAGGCTCCCTCGAAAAACAAGAGCCACACAAATTGATAAGTCTATCTGCGAGATCACTCTTATTGGTGGTGGGAGAGGTGCTCACTGTCGGTAGCGGCGGAGACGATCGCGTCCTGTCACCTCACTGCCTGGATGCCGAGTGAGGGGAAGATGGCCCCCGCTCGGCACCATAGCATTGGAGGGTGGAAGCGACGTCAG
This sequence comes from Lithobates septentrionalis, assembly GCA_037952835.1. NCBI lineage: Eukaryota > Metazoa > Chordata > Amphibia > Anura > Ranidae > Lithobates > Lithobates septentrionalis. The sequence continues at coordinate 48,237 of JBBDGP010005428.1, forward strand.
ACGTCACTTCCGCCCAATGCTCTTAAAGGAGAAATTTTATTTATTTATTTTTTCAAATTACATGTGAAGTCTTTTTGACCCCCCAGATCTCATACTTAAGAGGACCTGTCATGCTTTTTTTCTATTACAAGGGATGTTTACATTCCTTGTAATAGGAATAAAAGTGACCCAAGAATTTTTTTTTTTTTAAAATAAGACAGTGTCAAAATAAAAAATAAAAAGTAAAATAAATAAGAAAAATAAATAAATAAATTTTAAAGCATCCCGCCCCAACGAGCTTGCGTGCAGAAGCGAACGCATAAGTGAGTAGCGCCCGCATATGAAAACGGTGTTCAAACCACATATGTGAGGTATCGCCGCGATCGTTAGAGTGAGAGCAATAATTCTGCCCTAGACCTCCTCTGGAACTCAAAACTGGTAACCTGTATAAATTTTTAAACGTCGCCTATGTAGATTTTTAAGCATAAAAGTTTGTCGCCATTCCACAAACGGGCGCAATTTTGAAGCGTGACATGTTGGGTATCAATTTACTCGCGTAACATTGATCTTTCACAAAATAAAAAAAATAGTTGTCTTATTTTTTAATTCAAAAAAGTGTATTTTTTCAAAAAAAAAAGTGCGCTTGTAAGACCTCTGCACAAATACGGTGTGACAGAAAGTATTGCAACGACTGCCATTTTATTCCCTAGGGTGTTAGAAAAAACATATATATAATGTTTGGGGGTTCTAAGTAATTTTCTAACAAACAAAAAAACAGATTTTAACTTGTAAACACAGAGTCTGAAAAATAGGCCGGTCCTTAAGTGGTTATTGAATATTTGCACGAAATAAAAAAATAAAAAATATAGCCTTTAGTATCACTTTAATAATAGGGAAGATGGGCGTACAAACATATTGGTGATGGGAGATCTAGCTTCTTTTATGCATATATGCAAATAAAAACCTGACAGAGATTTTAACTCTTCCCCGTTCCATCCTAAACTGAAAAAAAGAAAGTTTTACCCAGCAACAGCCTATAATAGTTGCAGCATTGCATGGACGCGTGTTGCACGTCCCAATGACTTGTGACCAGTTGTTGGACCATCTTAATGTCTTTCCACACCGCCCTAGCACAACAGATACAATGTAGCCCTTAGTGTTGGCTCTCTTATTTTTAGATTTTGGATACAATGTAACTCTTATTGTTGTTTTCTCTTTTTTCAGATTTTGGATACAATGTAGCTCTTATGCCGCGTACACATGGTTGGACTTTCCTCCAACAAATGTTTGATAGCTGGTTCCCAAAATGTCAGCCAATGTTGTTGTCGGAAAGTCCGATCGTGTGTACCCAAGTCCGCACAAAAGTCCACGCATGCTCGGAATCAGAAGGAGCCGCACTGGCTATGGAACTTCATTTTTCTCGGCTCGTCATACGTCTTGTACGTCATCGCGTTCTCACGTTCGAAATTTTGGTCCAACATTTGTGTGACCGTGTGTATACAAGACAAGTTTGAGCCAACATCCTTTCTCTCTTTTTTTTTTGGGGGGGGGGGATTTTGGATACAATGTAGCCCTTAGTGTTGTCTCTCTTATTTGGGGGGGATTCTCGATACAATGTAGCCCTTAGTGTTGTCTCTCTTTTTTTAGATTTTCGATACAATGTAGCCCTTAGTTTTGTCTCTCTTTTTTGGGGGGATTTTGGATACAATGTAGCCCTTAGTGTTGTCTCTCTTTTTTAGGGGGATTTTGGATACAATGTAGCCCTTAGTGTTGTCTCTATTTTTTGGGGGGAGATTTTGGATACAATGTAGCCCTTAGTGTTGTCTCTCTTTTTTTAGATTTTGGATACAATGTAGCTCTTATTGTTGTTTCTCTTTTTTTTAGATTTTGGATACAATGTAGCCCTTAGTGGTGTCTCTCTTTTTTTTGGGGGGGGGGTTTGGATACAATGTAGCCTTAGTTTTGTCTCTCTTTTTTGGGGGGATTTTGGATACAATGTAGCCCTTAGTGTTGTCTCTCTTTTTTGGGGGGATTTTGGATACAATGTAGCCTTTAGTGTTGTTTCTCTTTTTTTAGATTTTGGATACAATGTAGCCCTTAGTGTTGTCTCTCTTTTTTTTGGGGGGGGGGGGGGTTTGGATACAATGTAGCCCTTAGTTTTGTTTCTCTTTTTTTGGGGGGATTTTGGATACAATGTAGCTCTTAGTGTTGTCTCTCTTTTTTTCGGGGGATTTTGGATACAATGTAGCTCTTAGTTTTGTCTCTCTTTTTGGGGGGGGGGGGGGGGGATTTTGGATACAATGTAGCTCTTAGTTTTGTCTCTCTTTTTGGGGGGGGGGGGATTTTGGATACAATGTAGCTCTTAGTGTTGTCTCTCTTTTTGTAAATTTTGGATACAATGTAGCTCTTAGTGTTGTCTCTCTTTTTTTTCGGGGATTTTGGATACAATGTAGCTCTTAGTTTTGTCTCTCTTTTTTTGGGGGGGATTTTGGATACAATGTAGCCTTTAGTGTTGTTTTTCTTTTCTTACATTTTGGATACAATGTAGCCCTTAGTGTTGTCTCTCTTTTTGTAGATTTTGGATACAATGTAGACCTCAGTGTTGTCCCTCTATGTAGACTTTGTATGGTTGTGTGTGTGTTTCTTTTAGTGTGTGTAAATGGCGGCGTGTGCGCCGGTGTCCTTTTATTGTCTTGGTGATGAACACACACGCACAGCAATGCAGAATATCCATCATCAGCACATTTAATGGGCAGCCTTTCCAAAGCCATAACTCACAACTTTAAAATAGAAAATGTGAAATATGGGGCCGTATATATTCCAGGCTGACATATTTATGGGCCGTCCCTTCTTATAAATACACTGATTGCTATTTCCAAAGCACCCTGTCAGGTAGGAGCTGAGCGAAAACAGCTGGTGTGGTTGAGAAATGATAGCTGCGTTGGACATGTTTTCTGAACCAGTTCCTAGCGGCAGTAAATTTACATTGTTTGAACTAACTGTTATTAAAACCAAATCCCATACCCTTAGCAACAGCAGCGGGTGGGGGCGGGGGGTGGTGTGGGGGGGGGGGGGGGGCACACAAAACCGGCTCTGTGTAGGCCGCCATAGGCCTGGCTGTGTGCAACACAAGACTTCTCAAGTCATTTTATTTATTTTAATTATCTCAGAGATGGGGGGGCACGGCGATACGATTGAATTACAACCTTTTTAAGTATTATAAGCGTACGGCGGACTAATCAACTCGTTTTTAAGATATATTTTGAATGCATATAAAAGTCGAATGCGTTAGATTTATTAACTGTGCTTTTTTTTTTTTTTAATTACATAGGCAGGGGGGTTATTTACTAAAACTGGAGCACTCAGTACCTGGTGCAGTTCTGCATAGTAACCAATCAGCTTCTAACTTCAGCTTAGTTCAATAAAGCTTTGACACTAAAACCTGGAAGCTGATTGGTTACTGTGCACCAGATTCTGTGTGCGCCAGTTTTAGTAAGTAAGCCGGTTTTCACATAAAAGAGTGGGAGGATCATATAAAGCAGGGGGGTCTCCAAACTTTCAAAACAAAGGGCCAGTTTACAGTCCTACAGACATTAGGGGGGCCGGACTGTGGCCACTGGGCGTAGAAAAGGTCCTGATGTCAGTGGGAAAAAACAATGCCCCATCATTGGAGTCAGTGGAAGGATTGTGATATGATCTCCATGTATAAATACATAAGGGGGGATATGATCTCCATGTATAAATACATAAGGGGGGGATATGATCTCCATGTATAAATACATAAGGGGGGATATGATCACCATATATAAATACATAAGGGGGGATATGATCTCCATGTATAAATACATAAGGGGGGATATGATCACCATGTATAAATACATAAGGGGGGATATGATCTCCATGTATAAATACATAAGGGGGGATATGATCACCATATATAAATACATAAGGGGGGATATGATCTCCATGTATAAATATATAAGGGGGAATATGATCTCCATGTATAAATACATAAGGGGGGATATGATCACCATATATAAATACATAAGGGGGGATATGATCTCCATGTATAAATACATAAGGGGGGATATGATCACCATATATAAATACATAAGGGGGGATATGATCTCCATGTATAAATACATAAGGGGGGATATGATCTCCATGTATAAATATATAAGGGGGAATATGATCTCCATGTATAAATACATAAGGGGGATATGATCTCCATGTATAAATACATAAGGGGGGATATGATCTCCATGTATAAATATATAAGGGGGAATATGATCTCCATGTATAAATACATAAGGGGGGTATGATCTCCATGTATAAATACATAAGGGGGGATATGATCACCATATATAAATACATAAGGGGGGATATGATCTCCATGTATAAATACATAAGGGGGGATATGATCTCCATGTATAAATATATAAGGGGGAATATGATCTCCATGTATAAATACATAAGGGGGATATGATCTCCATGTATAAATACATAAGGGGGGATATGATCACCATGTATAAATACATAAGGGGGGATATGATCTCCATGTATAAATACATCAGGGGGGATATGATCTCCATGTATAAATACATAAGGGGGGGATATGATCTCCATGTATACATACATAAGGGGGATATGATCTCCAAGTATAAATACATAAGGGGGGATATGATCTCCATGTATAAATACATAAGGGGGGATATGATCTCCATGTATAAATACATAAGTGGTCAATATAGTGAACTTGGTGTTGAGTTTTTCACTTAAATATCATCACTGAGGAGAAGGGGGCACTCTTTACGTCTAGAGGAAAAAAAGATTTAATCTCTAAATACAGAAAGGTTTCTTCACAGTAAGAGCTGTGAAAAAGTGGAATAGACTCCCTCCAGAGGTGGTTCTGGCCGACTCAGTAGATTGCTTTAAAGAAAGTCCTGGATTCTTTCCTAAATGTACAAAATATAACTGGGTACTAACACTTATAGGTAAAGATGATCCAGGGAATATCCGATTGCCTCTTGGGGGATCAGGAAGGAATTCTTTCCCCCGCTGGAGCAAATTGGATCATGCTTTATTTGAGTTTTGTTTTTGCCTTCCTCTGGATCATCTGTGGGTATAGGATTGTATATATGAAAGTATTTGTGTATTGTCTTTTTTTTTTTTTTGCTATATTGTTGAACTGGATGGACTTTTTCAGATTACCTATGTAACCAATTATGGGGCATTGTTTACTCCCACTAACGACGGGGCATTTTCTTCCCCCAATGGCAACAGTCCACCCCCCCTCCCCCCTCCATTGCCCGAAGGAAAGTAAACTGGCCCTTTGATGAGAACGTTTGGAGACCCCCGCTCTAATCCCTTATCAAAACATTTTCTCGCGTCCCTCTTTATTTGATAGGATATTCGGGGAGTCCAGTGTCTCTCCCTTTCTATAAACCAAGTTATTCGGAAGTTGTCACTTTCCCTTGTACTCACGTCAGGCAGAAGAAACTCTGAAACAAACAAGTTATCTGTCACATCGCCTCTCCCCTCCCTGGAAAAAGCACAGAGAGAAAATCCCTTGAGTTATTTTAATTACATGGATGACTGGTGAGAAGTTTAGCAGCCGAGCAGAGAGCCAGCAGCACTTGATTGAAGTTTGTCTCACCCAGCACTATTTAAACTGCCACCATTGACCTTCAAAAGAGGAGACACTAATGCAGGTGTTAACCTTAATGCCACTCACTCAGGCCTGTCATTAGCACTTCACTCCCTGACAGGTGTTTTGTACACCTACAACAGGCGCTCACTGTTTGCTCATTCTCTGAATCCAACTTTTCCTTGCCCCAGGCTTAACCCCATCCTCCGCTGGTTAGACTGCTGGTCTGATGCCAGAGTGGACATAAGGAGTTTCTGTAGGAGAGCGCCTGCAAATTATCGACTTTTGGATTACCTTTTAAAAGGTTTTTTTTTCTTTTGTCACGTGGGTCACTTGGTTCCATAGTGTCAGGACGCTAACCAGAACAAAGGAGCGCATGTGCCAAAATGCAGGTAAAAAAAATTCCTTTCGGTAACCTGTATGGGCATGCATGTTTGCGTGGCAATGTACGCACATTCGTTGCGTGAATGCTTAGCGTGAACCAGCGCACATTCACACACGTTCCAGTATCAGAACTGGCACCAAATAACTAATTTAAAGGCGTTGCGACTTGTAATGGCTGGATGATCCTCAGCTACTTTGTGATCCTTGTTCCTGTGCTTCATGGTTTCTTGCTACTTGATGACCCATTGCTGACTTGACTTTTTCAATGGTCTTCTCTCTGCTTGACTCCTGATCGTGACCTCAGCTTGTTGATTGACCATGTTTCCATTGGATCTCTTGTTTATGACCCTGGTTTGGCTCTAGACTCAGTCCCTCATCTCGGCTACTTACCTGTGTATTACCCCGGCTTGGCTTTTGACCATGTCTCCTCTTCCAGTTGCTTACCTGTGTATGACCCCAGCTTGGCTTTTGATCATGAGAAGGAAGTGTCACCAGCACACCAGGATCTCCAAAATTGGGTCCCAAAATTTTAATCACATAGTATCAAAAAAATAAATAGAAGTGACGTTTCGGAGCCACGAAGGACCCCTTCACAGGCATGTGACAAGGTCACATGCCTGTGAAGGGGTCCTGCGTGGCTCCGAATCGTCGCTTCTATTTATTTTTTTGATACTATGTGATTAAAATTTTTGACCCAATTTTGGAGATCCTGGTGTGCTGGTGACACTTCCTTCTCATTAATGCAGTCGGTTCCAGCCGTTGGTCATTTCAGCACCCAATTTAAGATACAGCCGTTTGTGCAGGAACGTGGGCGTTGGGAGGATTGCATTGGCTTTTGATTATGTCTCCTCTTCCGGTTGCTAACCTATGTATGACCCCGGCTTGGCTTTTGATCATGTCTCCTCTTCCAGTTGCTTACCTATTTATGACCCCGGCTTGGTTTTTGACCATGTCTTCTTTCTAGTTAAATAAGAAGGGAAAGACTACCGCGCTGTAATACACCCAAAGGGTACCTTATGCGATATATTGAATAACAAATTGTGATAAATATGATGAAAAAATAAGATATAGCAAAAGCAGCCACTCTAAGTGAAATACACACACTATTACAACAATATATATAAAAAAAGCAGCGCTGTGAATGAAATGTACAGTTGTGAAAATATAACAGTGTTGAATGGGACAAATTAATAGAACCCAATTTCAATGAATAACATAGTTCTTGGAACATAAACCCCTTAAGTTCCACAGGTATCCCTAAATGAGAACAACCCCCAGCTAGGAGTTTCTATCATCCCTATGCTAAGAGGGTTTGCCCGGTACTTGGTGGACTAGCGTTATTATTCCATGGTTATATGAAGTGGCATGTCGTTGTCTACAAGTCCATCTTATGAAAGGCCCTGACCGGGTTAAGGTCGCAAGCCCCCTTGTGCTTGCCGTTTGGTAAGCGCGCATTTTATTTCTAGTTACCACAGTGGTGCGGTGAAGGAATAATTTTTTATCTACATTTCCTGCCTTAAGACTGGGGCCTGTGCCTATGTCTTTTCACAATATCCATCTGGACTTTATTCAATTTGATAGGACTGTTCATCAAACACTCATTGTTTAGGTTCCAAGAACTATGTTATTCATTGAAATTGGGTTCTATTAATTTGTCCCATTCAACACTGTTATATTTTCACAACTGTACATTTCATTCACAGCGCTGCTTTTTTTATATATCTTCTTTCTAGTTGCTTACCTATACATGACCCCGGCTTGGCTTTTGACCATATCTCCTCTTCCAGTTGCTTACCTGTTTTTGACCCCAGCTTGGCTTTTGACCATGTCTTCTTTCTAGTTGCTTACCTGTACATGACCCCAGCTTGGCTTTTGATCATATCTCCTCTTCCAGTTGTTTACCTGTGCATGACCCCAGCTTGGCTTTTGACCATGTCTCCTTTTCCAGTTGCTTACCTGTGTGTGACCCCAGCTTGGCCTTTGACCATGTCTCCTCTTCCAGTTGCTTAGCAGTGTATGACCCGGCTCTGCTTCAAGACAACGTCCCTTTTACTTACCTGTACATGGTCTTGGCATTCTATTCTTCCAGATCTGCCTTCCAGGTCCTAACGTGCATCATTGAACCACAAGAGCAAGGGGTTGCCAGCTACAATTCTTTCTGTGGGTGTTCCTGAGACCTCCATTTGCTGCCAGGTTACCATCCTTGTAAACCAACTCCACGGGCAACTATCAACCACCCAGGCCCCCGGCACCCATGCTACTGTGTGCTTTGCACCTGTCTCCAAACCCAGGCATGTTCAGACCACAGCTGCAAGGGAAGCCCTCTTCTCAGTTTGGCCTCCAACCTGGACGTGACACATAGGGGTTGATTTAGTAAAACTGGAGAGCGCGAAATCTGGTGCAGCTCTACATAGAAACCAATGGTCAAAGCTTTATTGAACAAGCTGAAGTTAGAAGCTGATTGGCCACAATGCACAGCTGCAGGTGCCCCCCAGTTTTGGCCCTGGTCATATTCACTTTCCCAACTATGCCTATACTCGAGTCACAGTAACCACGCCTCATACACGTCTGATCATGTCTAGGAAGACCATTATTGGCCAATTCACCACCATTCCAGGATTAAAAATGGAGACAAGTTTGCGGAATGTGTATGTGATTTCTTCTAATAAAGCTTTGTGAAGACATTGTTCCTCCATACTGGCTCTACTAACTGAAGCGGGTGTACAGGGTAGGGTATGTAAAGGTCACAGTAATGGCAAAACAGGGCTGGGAACATCAGAAACCAAAAACAAAATGGAAGCTTGGGTGGTTTTCCGGTTGTGTCCAGAAGTAGAACAATGCTCCTTATTTCTATTGATTATACAGCGTGGCCATTTGCCATCATTGTTAGTCTGCAGGTTATGTAACCTTCATTGTCTGTCCCAGGAGAGGGTAACGTGATCTGTACAGGGCGTCTGTATGGATCACACCGGTATGTCGGTAACTATGGTGTGTCATTGTTTGTGTCTGGCACAAAGTTCAGCATGCCAGTGCATGCCAGACCGGAGCATCCTCTTCTCAGTCATCAATCTTCTCTCCTCTAAAGTAAATATACACTCTACATATTTATAGACTTACAACTTAGTCAATCTCGGGACAGAATTATTATACTGTATATAAAGATCTAAATCCAAGAACAAACATTTCACATATTGCAGTTCACAAGTGGTGGCTGCATTCGTTTTTTTTTTTTCATTCAGGATTGGACTCCTTTATTTTCACCTGGTTATCCTGCCATTAAAGTGGAAGGCAAGTCAAAACCTAAGTAAGCCTGAATCTACCTCCACCCTCATTCTAGGCCCAATCTATCTACCCTGTAAAAGGTAAATGCCTATACTTACCTAGTCTGAGGACTCTCCAGTGCGGTTGGGTCACATGATCTGGTCCCATCACTGGCTTCAGTGTAGAGGAGGGACAGCTGACAACGGATGCCCCATAGGAAGCCTGGCTGACGTCATCGTGCAGGCTCTGCAGCCATTGTTGGCTATCCCTCCTCTACAATGAAGCCAGCCGCTGGAGAGATCATGTGGCCAGACTAGAGCGACTTCAGAATAGGTAAGTACAGACACGTTTCCCTTACTAGGTAGATAGAATAGTCATAGAATGGAGGAGGGAGCAGGTTTAAGCTTAGGTCGCTTTTGACTTGCCTTCCACTTTAACACATTTCCTGTCCTGTGTGACAATGCTCATTGTACTGTATTTATGGAGGGGCAGCTTTGTTAGCTCAGGAAAGGACTACATCAGGGGTCAGCAACCTTTTTCCACTTAAGGGCCGGATTCAATAAAGGTATGTGAATGCATGGAGGGCTGCATTCACCTGCTAGTAAATGAAAATAACATTACACAGCCCCTGCACCTCTGGCCCCCTTTACATTACACAGCCCTCGCACCTCTGGCCCCCTTTACAATACTTTACAATACACAGCCCCCGCATCTCTGGCCCCCTTTACATTACACAGCCCCCGCACCTCTGTCCCCCTTTACATTACACAGCCCCCGCACCTCTGGCCCCCTTTACATTTGTCAGAGAAGCAATAAGAGAAGAGCCTGCCAACATCGGAAGGTTCCTGTGCGTTTGCGCGGCGGAGCCGCGCTTCGGCGCATGCGCGTTAGCAAAGTAGCGGCACACACGGGTTCACTACACGGCGTAACGGCGTACGAACGTTCGTTCGTCAGCGTTACGCCCCCTTTCTGGCCTATATAAGGACTGACTCGTTCTCTGTTTAATTGCTGGTTTGTCTTTCAGCTTCCAGTGTTCCGTTCCTGATTCCTGCTCCTTGTGTTTACCTGTTTGACCCGGATTTGCCTGACCTACCTTGTTTCTCTCCAGTGTTTGACCTCGGCTTGTTAAAAGGACTTCTCCACCATCTGCTTCCAGTGTTTGACCCTCTGCCGGTCTCCGGATTCTCCTGCCTTCTCGTGTATGACCCCGGCTTGTTTAACGGACTCCTCTACTGACATCTCCAGTACTATACCTCTGGCTTGCCTTCAGGACTTCTCTGCTTACAGTCTGCTGTGTTTGACCCTCGGCCTGCTTAAAGGACTTTCTCTGCTACCAGTCTCCAGTATATGTTCTCGGCCTGCACCACAGACTCTTCATTACTGGGTTCTCCGTGCCTGATTTCCTGCTCCCGTTGTGTTTACGGGATAGAACCCCAGCCAGGTCTTCTTCTCCAGTTCCAGGGGCAGAGCCACCATTGCTCTCTACGTTACAGAAGTCCTCCTCTCAAGAGCTACCTGCCTGCTGGCGACCCGTGCCTCTCTGGGCCCTATACCCTCTGTACCATCACCAGGGGTATAGTGCGCTTAGTTGCAAGGGAAGCCACTCCCAGCATCTCGGCCTCGGTGAGTACCCGTGATAACATTACACAGTCCCCGCACCTCTGGCCCCCTTTACATTACACAAACACCAAACCTCTGGCCCCCTTTACATTACACAGCCGCCGCACCTCTGGCCCCCTTTACATTACACAGCCCCCTGCACCTCCATTTTTACACTGTCCCTTTGAAAAAATAAATTCTGATATCTTTTAGGCTACTTTCACACTGGGGCGTTGGGGCCGCTAGCGGTAAAGCGCCCCCAGAAGGGGCTAAAAAGGGATTAAAAGCACCCGCAAAGCGCCGCTTTGCAGGCGTTTCAGCAGCGCTGGCCATTGATTTTAATGGCAGCGCACCACCCCAAAGATGCTGCTTGCAGGACTTTTTTTCCCATTCTGCAAGCGCACTGCTCAAGTTTGGAAGCATTCGGGCTTTCACACTGGGGAGCATTGAGAGACTCTTTTAGGGCGCTTTACAGGCTCTATTTGTAGCGCAAAAAAGCACCCCAGTGTGAAAGGGATCTTATTGCTGTCAGAAGGACAGAGAGGTATAGTACCCCATCATTGGTGGAAGGATTACTGCCTCATATCAGTGAATTGGAAGAATGCCCCAAGGGCCAGATAAAAAATAAGCAAAGTGCTAAATCCGGCCCACAGGCCGCAGTTTGGAGACCATCGCTCTAAAGTAAGAAGGTTGGGAAAGGCTGCCCTATGGACTAAGTAGCCAATTCAACCCAAAAGTGATGGAAAAACATACCCCCCCCATAGACCAGATTTATGGGTTTATTCCCAAAGGAGTATAAAGCGACCCCCCCCCCCCCCCCCCCAAAATAACTTTTAGAATGGGATGTAATCCTTTGAAATCCATGTAACTGGTCCACAACTGTGTTCCAATGAGAAGTTTACAAAGTCCAGGGCGTTGTGTATTATAAATCATATATATCGGACGGAGGAGATGTGTTATTGCTGTGCGGGATTAATGTCTGCAGGCCGCGTTTTATACGTGTTATGTGCATTGCGCCTGACTGCAAATAAATCCCCGCTGATAAAACATTTATCTGAACTTCACAATGTATACATCCAATATATACATACAGTGAGTATGTTCTGAAATGTTTATGTGTTCTATAAACATGTCATCAGTCCCTCATCTGCTCTCCTAAGCTGAAGGTTTTTGAACGAGGGCCAATAAGAGCAGAAGACAGCGGGGCCCTTAGCTCAGTACATATCATGCTGACAGCTGGGAACATGCCAAGTGTTATCAGGAAACAGATCCAAACAAAGGGGAACGTCCCGTATGTAGAGGGGTATTAGTGTGAACTTGATCTGTGCAAGTTGTGCATCCAGTGCTTTGACGTTTTATTATTTATTGGATGAGTGATGAAGGGAATGTTTGTGTTGCGGGACTTCCATTGTACAACTTATCACAAGCTAAAGAGGACCTGTGATCTGCCTATGGCAGCACGCTCACATGTCGTCTCCACGGCTATCTGCCATCAAAGAGGTTGCCAGGATTTCATTATTTATAACAATGCGCTCCCTAGGACAAGGCATGTTCCCCATGTGTCTAACTCCACCTTTAACCATTTCGCTGCCTGAGCCATGTGTGGATTTTTTTTTGCATGCATAATTAATAAAAAAAAATTTAAAAAAGCGGTTCTCCACATGTCCTGTCTTCTGGCTCTGTGGCTCTGATGCCCCTGTGTCCACCCCTTGGACCAATTTTGGATACCCCTTGACCCATTGCATTCACGTGAGCACAATTTTCTTGATATAGACATCTGACTGTTTGTCTTCATCATATGTGTCATTATTAATAGTTTATTATGTTTCATATATAGTGATATTACCTCTTCCTACTGGGTCCTGAAGAAGCCAACAATTGGCGAAACGTGTTGACCTTTTGACCGGAGATCTAAAATACTCTATTCATAATCACTGCTATTACCACAGATATATTTGATTATCTGCGATGCATATCTAGATTTTTCGTTTGTTCTGTGGCAGGGTACTGTTGTCAGAAGCCATGAATCAGACTGAGACAGAAGTACAGTTAAATCACACTTGTTTAATAATATTAAGGAAAAGGTAAACATTGTAAATGTAGTCAAAACATAGCGTGAGTTCAGGAACCGGAACGGATAGTCAGATAAGCCAAAACATCAGGGAGCCAGAAGGAACATCAGCCAAGCAAGTCTTTAACAGGAACACAGGAGAGCGTCTCTAGAGATGTGACCAAGGTGAAGGCAGAGATCATCTGGACTGGATGGCTTAAGTAGGCAGGACTGACGAGCAGGATATCATCAACAGATGAGTCACTGTGGAGAGATAGGAGCTGGCAATTAGCCAACAGCTGAGCGGCCAGCTCAGAGGAAGGAAGGGCTGAGTCCATCCCTGACAACTGTACCCTTAACCCTGCTAGGTCTTTAGGTCCTTGAGGGTATTCTCTTTTGTTCCTTTTATCTATGTGTGTTTTAACATGTACAATAAAGTTTGTTATGTTTTATAAATATATGTCGCCTCCCATGCTGAGTAAGTAAAGTCCAGTTTTTTGTTATGTTGGGCTTGATTAATCTAGTCCACATTTTTTTCATATAGCTCTTCCTATTGGGTCCTGAAGAAGCCAACTATTGGCAAAACGCATTAACTTTTTACCTGAGATCTACAATATTGTATTCATAATTACTGCTATTACCGCGAATATATATGATTATCTGTGATGTACAGTGGGGATGGAAAGTATTCAGACCCCCTTAAATTTTTCACTCTTTGTTATATTGCAGCCATTTGCTAAAATCATTTAAGTTCATTTTCTTTTCCTCATTAATGTACACACAGCACCCCATATTGTACACACAGCACCCCATATTGTACACACAGCACCCCATATTATACACACAGCACCCCATATTGTACACACAGCACCCCATATTGTACACACAGCACCTCATATTGTACACACAGCACCCCATATTGTACACATAGCACCCCATATTGTACACACAGCACCCCATATTGTACACCCAGCACCCCATATTGTACACACAGCACCCCATATTGTACACACAGCACCCCATATTGACAGAAAAACACAGAATTGTTGACATTTTTGCAGATTTATTAAAAAAGAAAAACTGAAATATCACATGGTCCTAAGTATTCAGACCCTTTGCTGTGACTCTCATATATATAACTCAGGTGCTGTCCATTTCTTCTGATCATCCTTGAGATGGTTTTACATCTTCATTTGAGTCCAGCTGTGTTTGATTATACTGATTGGACTTGATTAGGAAAGCCACACACCTGTCTATATAAGACCTTACAGCTCACAGTGCATGTCAGAGCAAATGAGAATCATGAGGTCAAAGCAACTGCCTGAAGAGCTCAGAGACAGAATTGTGGCAAGGCACAGATCTGACCAAGGTTAAAAAAAAAATTCTGCTGCACTTAACTTTGCTAAGAGCACAGTGGCCTCCATAATCCTTAAATGGAAGACGTTTGGGACGACCAGAACCCTTCCTAGAGCAGACCATCCGGCCAAACTGAGCTATCGGGGGAGAAGAGCCTTGGTGAGAGAGGTAAAGAAGAACCCAAAGAACACTGTGGCTGAGCTCCAGAGATGCAGTCGGGAGATGGGAGAAAGTTGTAGAAAGTCAACCATCACTGCAGCCCTCCACCAGTCGGGGCTTTATGGCAGAGTGGCCCGACGGAAGCCTCTCCTCAGTGCAAGACACATGAAAGCCTGCATGGAGTTTGCTAAAAAACACCTGAAGGACTCCAAGATGGTGAGAAATAAGATTCTCTGGTCTGATGAGACCAAGATAGAACTTTTTGGCCTTAATTCTAAGCGGTATGTGTGGAGAAAACCAGGCACTGCTCATCACCTGTCCAATACAATCCCAACAGTGAAGCATGGTGGTGGCAGCATCATGCTGTGGGGGTGTTTTTCAGCTGCAGGGACATGACGACTGGTTGCAATCGAGGGAAAGATGAATACGGCCAAGTACAGGGATATCCTGGATGAAAACCTTCTCCAGAGTGCTCAGGACCTCAGACTGGGCCGAAGGTTTACCTTCCAACAAGACAATGACCCTAAGCACACAGCTAAAATAACGAAGGAGTGGCTTCACAACAACTCCGTGACTGTTCTTGAATGGCCCAGCCAGAGCCCTGACTTAAACCCAATTGAGCATCTCTGGAGAGACCTAAAAATGGCCGTCCACCAACATTTACCATCCTGCAATTTTGTTTTTGCGTGATCTTGCAGTGATTTGTCGTGCAACAATCGTGGCAAAATGCCACCGCGTTTGGGGTGCCGTTGAGAAATAACAGCATCCCAAATGCATCCCGCGTTTTGCCGCGATTCTGAATGTGAATGGAGCCTTAATTTTTTTCTGTAGAAGCCTGGAGCTCCACTTTAGCAACCAGGTACATGCAGTTTGTTATGGATTAAAAAAATAAAATAAAACATGTAAAAATGCATCAAAAACTCACTTGCGTTTTATTAGTGCGGGTCTAGCGAAATCTATTTCACGCAAAACGCAATCTGCTGCGCAATTTGCTAAGGAGCCTGTGATACTTATGTACATGGGAGGAGCCTGTGATACTTATGTACATGGGAGGAGCCTGTGATACTTATGTACATGGGAGGAGTCTGTGATACTTATGCACATGGGAGGAGTCT
Organism: Lithobates septentrionalis; assembly: GCA_037952835.1. NCBI lineage: Eukaryota > Metazoa > Chordata > Amphibia > Anura > Ranidae > Lithobates > Lithobates septentrionalis. The sequence goes on from JBBDGP010005428.1 coordinate 63,787, forward strand.
GTGATACTTATGTACATGGGAGGAGCCTGTTATGTACATGGGAGGAGTCTGTAATACTTATGTACACGGGAGGAGTCTGTGATACTTATGTACATGGGAGGAGCCTGTGATACTTATGTACATGGGAGGAGCCTGTGATACTTATGTACATGGGAGGAGTTTGTGATACTTATGTACATGGGAGGAGTCTGTGATACTTATGTACATGGGAGGAGTCTGTGATACTTATGTGCATGGGAGGAGTCTGTGATACTTATGTACATGGGAGGAGCCTGTGATACTTATGTACATGGTAGGAGCCTGTGATACTTATGTACATGGGAGGAGCCTGTGATGTACATGGGAGGAGTCTGTGATACTTATGTACATGGGAGGAGTCTGTGATACTTATGTACATGGGAGGAGTCTGTGATACTTATGTACATGGGAGGAGAATGTGATACTTATGTACATGGGAGGAGCCTGTGATACTTATGTACATGGGAGGAGCCTGTGATACTTATGTACATGGGAGGAGTCTGTGATACTTATGTGCATGGGAGGAGTCTGTGATACTTATGTACATGGGAGGATCCTGTGATACTTATGTACATGGGAGGAGCCTGTGATACTTATGTACATGGGAGGAGTCTGTGATACTTATGTACATGGGAGGAGTCTGTGATACTTATGTGCATGGGAGGAGTCTGTGATACTTATGTACATGGGAGGAGCCTGTGATACTTATGTACATGGGAGGAGCCTGTGATACTTATGTACATGGGAGGAGCCTGTGATACTTATGTACATGGGAGGAGTCTGTGATACTTATCAGCTGCCCTTTACCTTGCTGCTACCTTGCTGCTCTCTCCTCAAAGCATGGCTCCACCCCGGGCCCTATCAGGGAACTCTATATTAACCTGTGCACTACAAGCCAGCCCTGCTGATCAATATTGTGTCTTTGGCTTCAGTCTGCTCCTTGCTGTGTGTTCTACGTCTGATTCTAGTTATCGATCTTGGCTTGTTCATGACTGTCCTTGTCTGCTTCATATTCTGACCTTGACGTGTTCCTTGACTATCCTTACCTGCTTGTTGCACCGACCTTTGGCTATCTCCTGACTATGCTATGTTGTCGCGGTCTTCTGCTTCCTCTCTACCTCCCTGTACTCTACCGTGAGCGTGAGCTGGGAGGCCCTAGGGGGTCGTGACCTGGAGCCAGACTGCAGCTAAATCCATCCCCACCACTAGGGGCCTCTGGTGAACACCCGCTGGCTCTTAGATTCCGCGTCCTGGGAAATCTCATGCTCTAGCTCCCAGCGTCATCCGTGTTGGTGCTCCAGAGTACCTGTTCTCCTGTATCACCTAGAGCTCCATCCACGGCAGTCAGCTTTAGGGTCCACTACCTTGCGGTGCACTCCGGACCCCAACGGGGGGCATCTGTCACCTGGACTCAGGTGACCTGACAATGTACATGGGATTTTTTTTTTCATTTTTTTTTTTTTTTAACAAATTTGCAAAGATTTCAAACAAACTTCTCTTATGAGGGATTGTTAGTAGAATTTTGAAATTTTGAAATGAATTTAATCCATTTTGTGGAAAAAAGGGAAGCGATGTGAACACTTTCCGGATGCTCTGTTATTGTTCATTTTTCAAAAAATTTCCAACATGCCCGATCATTCAAAATTTGATGGCCGCACGAAAATCAAAAAAAGTCCAAGTAATTGTCTGTAGACCTCAGAGACAGGATTATTTGGAGGCACAGATCTGGGGAATCTGAGTGGCCTCCATCATCCGTAAATGGAAGAAGTTTGGAACCACCAGGACTCTTCCGGCCAAACTGAGAGATCGGGGGAGAAGGGCCTTAGTCAGGGAGGTGACCAAGAACCCGATGGTCACTCTGACAGAGCTCCAGCATTTCTCTGTGGAGAGAGGAGAACCTTCCAGAAGAAAAACCATCTCTAGGGCACTCCACCAATCAGGCCCGTATGGTAGAGTGGCCAGGCGGAAGCCACTCCTCAGTAAAAGGGACAGGACAGCCAAATGGCACCTGAAGGACTCTCAGACCACGAGAAACAAAATTCACCGCTCTGATGAAACCAAATTCAACTCTTTGGTCTGAAAATCGGTTGTTGCTGTAGTCCACTAATGGTGCGAAATTTGAAAGAAAATCCTTAGAAAAGATTTTCTAAAGAAAATGATTTCGGGATTCGGCCCATGTATGTCCTGCGTTACTCTGTCCTTGAGGGTCCCGGATACAAAGGGTAAATTGTTTGTTCTACCGTTGGACCGCCGTCTTATTGGACTCGTATGATGGCGGTCCGTATCTCCGGGATCCTCACCTATGACCAGTCCCAGAAAGGTATGGCGCCCCCCACAGCCCAGAGCCGTCAGTCCCGGCCTCTGACACACGGGAAAGCTGAGGATCTTTATGGCTTTGGGAATTGCAGCCCCTCCTGACTTCAAAGGCCGGAGAAGAAGGCTCTTCCCTTTGATAAATGACAGAATTGTTTTACTGATTTATGACACGGACATTTAATCAACAGGAACAGGCGGTTTTCTCTGCGATTCTCTCAGTTTTATCCCCCTCGGGCTATTTAACAGCACAGAGTGAGTGGTGACATCTGTTTAACTTAGTGAGACATCTAACTTATTAAACTGTCAAGTCAGTGTTTTGAGGTTTAGCCAACCTGTCATAGAAGAAGCCAGAGGGCCTGAGCGGGGGAGGGAGGGAGGGAGCGCCTTTTTTTTAGGGGCTTAACCCCATCCCTCCCGCAGCTCTGGCACAGCTAGTACGAGTACAGAGCTTTCCTCTCCAGCAGGTGATGCCCCCCCCCTTGGGTCTCTTCCTAGCTGGGGTTTGTAAAAGTGAACACCGAGCATGAAAAAAAGTTTATTAAAAGAAATTCCTTAAAGTGATTGTAAACGATCGCCTTGTAAAACAACTCATTCAGTTTAAACCCTTCAATACCGGGCACTCCCCCCCTCCCCCAATACCGGGCACTCCCCCCTCCCCCAATACCGGGCACCCCCCCCTCTCCCCCAATACCGGGCACTCCCCCCAATACCGGGCATTCCCCCCTCCCCCAATACCAGGCCCCCCTTCCTCCAACACCAGGCACCCCCCTCCCCCAATACCGGGCACCCCCCTCCCCAATACCGGGCAATCCCCCCCTTCCCCAATACCAGGCACTCCCCCCAATACCAGGCCCCCCCTCCTCCAATACCAGGCACCCCCCCTCCCCTAATACTGGGCACTCCCCCCTCCCCCAATACTGGGCACTCCCCCCAATACCGGGCACTCCCCGCCTCCAATACCAGGCACCCCCCTCCCCCAATACTGGGCACTCCCCCCCAATACCGGGCATTCTCCCCTCTTCAAATACCGGGCACTCCCCCCTCCCCCAATACCAGGCCCCCTCTCCTCCAATACCAGGCACCCCCCTTCCCTAATACCAGGCACTCCCCCAATACCAGGCACCCCCCTCCCCAATATCGGGCACTCCCCCCCTTCCCCAATACCAGGCACCCCCTCCTCCAATACCAGGCACCCCCCCTCCCCTATACTCCCCCTCCTAATACCAGGTCTTTATTACAGGAAGTCTCACACTGGATTACTGCACCCATTAGAGCCCGCTCCTATATCATGCGTTGACCCCCCTCCCTTAATACTGGGCACTCTCCCCTCCCCCAATACCAGGCACTCCCCCCCAATACCGGGCACTCCCCCCTCCTCCAATACCAGGCACCCCCCTCCCCCAATACTGGGCACCCCCCCCTCCCCCAATACCAGGCCCCCCCCCCTCCAATACCAGGCACCCCCTCCCCCAATACCGGGCACTCCCCCCTCCCCCAATACCAGGCCCACCCTCCTCTAATACCAGGCACCCCGCTCCCCTAATACCGGGCACTCCCCCCTCCCCCAATACCAGGCACCCCCTCCTCCAATACCAGGCACCCCCCTCCCCCAATACCGGGCACTCCCCTCCTCCCCCAATACCAGGCCCCCCTCCTCTAATACCAGGCACCCCGCTCCCCTAATACCGGGCACTCCCCCTCCCCCAATACCAGGCACCCCCCCTCTCCATTTACCGGGCACTCCCCCCCTTCCCCAATACCGGGCACTCCCCCCCAATACCGGGCACTCCCCCCTCCCCCAATACCGGGCACTCCCCTCCAATACTGGGCACTCTCCCCCCTCCAATACCAGGCCCCCCCCTCCTCCAATACCAGGCACCCCCCTCCCCCAATACCGGGCACTCCCCCCCTCCCCCAATACCAGGTCTTTATTACAGGAAGTCTCACGCTGGATTACTGCACCCATTAGAGCCCGCTCCTATATCAGAGTCCTCCTTACATTAGAGTCCCTATCAGAGTCCACCCTTTACATCAGGGTTCCAATCAGAGTCCCCCTTTATCAGAGTGCTCTAACATCAGAGTCCCTATTAAAGTTCCTCTTACATCACAACCCCCCCCCCTTACATCAGAATCCCCTCCTTACATCAGGGTTCCCCTCAGAGTCCCCTCTTATATTGGAGTCCCTATCGGAGCCCCCCTTTTAGAGTCAACCCCTTACATCAGGGTTATCATCAGAGTCCCCCCTTTATCAGAGTGCATATCGGAGCCCTCTTACATCAGAGTCCTTCTCAAAGTTCCCCTTACATCAGAGTCCCCTCTTACATAAGAGTCCTTAGCAGAGTCCCCCCTCTTGTATCAGGGTTCCCATCAGAGTCCCTTCTTACATTGCAGTCCCTGTCAAAGTTCCCCTTTACATCAGAGTTCCCCCTTACACCAGTGTCCCCATCAGAGTTCCCCGTTACACCAGTGTCCCCATCAGAGTTCCCCCTTACACCAGTGTCCCCATCAGAGTTTCCCCTTACACCAGTGTCCCCATCAGAGTTCCCCCTTACACCAGTGTCCACATCAGAGTTCCCCCTTACACCAGTGTCCCCATCAGAGTTCCCCATTACACCAGTGTCCACATCAGAGTTCCCCCTTACACCAGTGTCCCCATCAGAGTTCCCCCTTACACCAGTGTCCCCATCAGAGTTCCCCCTTACACCAGTGTCCACATCAGAGTTCCCCCTTACACCAGTGTCCCCATCAGAGTTCCTCATTACACCAGTGTCCCCATCAGAGTTCCCCCTTACACCAGTGTCCCCATCAGAGTTCCCCCTTACACCAGTGTCCCCATCAGAGTTCCCCATTACACCAGTGTCCACATCAGAGTTCCCCCTTACACCAGTGTCCCCATCAGAGTTCCCCCTTACACCAGTGTCCCCATCAGAGTTCCCCCTTACACCAGTGTCCCCATCAGAGTTTCCCCTTACACCAGTGTCCCCATCAGAGTTCCCCCTTACACCAGTGTCCACATCAGAGTTCCCCCTTACACCAGTGTCCTCATCAGAGTTCCCCATTACACCAGTGTCCACATCAGAGTTCCCTCTTACACCAGTGTCCCCATCAGAGTTCCCCCTTACACCAGTGTCCCCATCAGAGTTCCCCCTTACACCAGTGTCCCCATCAGAGTTCCCCCTTACACCAGTGTCCCCATCAGAGTTTCCCCTTACACCAGTGTCCCCATCAGAGTTCCCCCTTTCACCAGTGTCCCCATCAGAGTTCCCCCTTACACCAGTGTCCCCATCAGAGTTCCCCATTACACCAGTGTCCCCATTAGAGTTCCCCCTTACACCAGTGTCCCCATCAGAGTTTCCCCTTACACCAGTGTCCCCATCAGAGTTCCTCCTTACACCAGTGTCCCCATCAGAGTTCCCCCTTACACCAGTGTCCCCATCAGAGTTCCCCCTTACACCAGTGTCCCCATCAGAGTTCCCCCTTACACCAGTGTCCCCATCAGAGTTCCCCCTTACACCAGCGTCCCCATCAGAGTTTCCCCTTACACCAGTGTCCCCATCAGAGTAGTTCCCCCTTACACCAGTGTCCCCATCAGAGTTCCCCCTTACACCAGTGTCCACATCAGAGTTCCCCCTTACACCAGTGTCCCCATCAGGGTTCCCCCTTACACCAGTGTCCCCATCAGAGTTTCCCCTTACACCAGTGTCCCCATCAGAGTTCCCCCTTACACCAGTGTCCCCATCAGAGTTCCCCCTTACACCAGTGTCCCCATCAGAGTTCCCCCTTACACCAGTGTCCACATCAGAGTTCCCCCTAACACCAGTGTCCCCATCAGAGTTCCCCCTTACACCAGTGTCCCCATCAGAGTTCCCCCTTACACCAGTGTCCCCATCAGAGTTCTCCGTTACATTAGTGTACCCATCAGAGTTCCCCCTTACACCAGTGTCCACATCAGAGTTCCCCCTTACACCAGTGTCCCCATCAGAGTTCCCCCTTACACCAGTGTCCACATCAGAGTTCCCCCTTACACCAGTGTCCCCATCAGAGTTCCCCATTACACCAGTGTCCACATCAGAGTTCCCCCTTACACCAGTGTCCCCATCAGAGTTTCCCCTTACACCAGTGTCCCCATCAGAGTTCCCCCTTACACCAGTGTCCCCATCAGAGTTCCCCCTTACACCAGTGTCCCCATCAGAGTTCCCCCTTACACCAGTGTCCACATCAGAGTTCCCCCTTACACCAGTGTCCCCATCAGAGTTCCCCCTTACACCAGTGTCCCCATCAGAGTTCCCCCTTACACCAGTGTCCCCATCAGAGTTCTCCGTTACATTAGTGTACCCATCAGAGTTCCCCCTTACACCAGTGTCCACATCAGAGTTCCCCCTTACACCAGTGTCCCCATCAGAGTTCCCCCTTACACCAGTGTCCACATCAGAGTTCCCCCTTACACCAGTGTCCCCATCAGAGTTCCCCATTACACCAGTGTCCACATCAGAGTTCCCCCTTACACCAGTGTCCCCATCAGAGTTCCCCCTTACACCAGTGTCCACATCAGAGTTCCCCCTTACACCAGTGTCCCCATCAGAGTTCTCCGTTACATTAGTGTACCCATTAGAGTATCTTCTTACATCAGAGCCCCACATTTATCAGAGTCCCCTCTTACATCATTGTCCCCACCAGAGTTTCCTCTTACATCAGAGTCTTAACTTACGTCAGAGTCCCGCCTTATAGCAGAGCCCACTCTTACATCAGTGTCCCCATCAGAATATCCTCTTACATCAGAGACCCCCCTTATATCAAAGCCCCCCCCTTACATCAGTGTCCCCATTTAACTTTCCTCTTACATCAGAGACCCCCCTTATATCAGAGTCCCCTCTTACATCAGGGGGGCAGATATAATCTTGCAGAGGGCCGGATTCGGCCCACGGGCCGTGGATTGGAGTTTCCTGCTTCATGTTACCATCCATATAAAGGCTGGAGAAAAAGCCGCCTGCAGTGACGTTCAGAGGGCGATGTGGACAAGAAGGAAGCGTTGTGTCCCCCCCTAATAATAACTTCCCATCAAATTCCTCCAACTCCAACCAGCTGCAGCCGGTGTGGCTTTCACTCTAATGATCGCGGCGATACCTCACATGTGTGATTTAAACACCGTTTTCATATGCGGGCACGACTTACATATGCGTTGGCTTCTGCAGCGAGCTCGGCGGGACGGGGCGCTTTAAATTTTTATTTTTTATTTTTTATTTTACTTCTTATTTTTTATCTTTACATTTTCCTTTTAAAAAAGAAAATGTTTGGGTCACTTTTATTCCTATTACAAGGAATGTAAACATCCCTTGTAAAAGAAAAAAAGCATGACAGGTCCTCTTTATTGTGAGATCTGGGATCAAAAAGACCTCACATCTCATATTTACACTTAAATGCAATAAAAAAAAAATCATTTTTTTTTTCAATTAAAAAAAATGTCCCTGTAAGGCCATTGGGCGGAAGTGACGCTTGACGACGTCGATTCCATCATCCAATGGTATGGAGTTGAGTGGGGTCCATCTTTCCCTCACTCGACTTCCTACCTCGCAGGAGAAAGGACCGGATCGTCTCCGCTGCTACGGACGGTAAGCGGCAGAGACGACCAGAACGCGGCGGGAGGGAGGTGGGCACCTCTCCCGCCGCTGAGACCACTTTTGTCTTAAAGCGGACCACCTGCCATTTCAGAAAATACCGGGGTTATGGCAGCTATCTGTTGCCATAACAACGGTATTCAACGTCAAAGTATCGATGTATAACGATGGCAGGCTGTCTGTAAGTAGTTAAAGAATTAGCACAAACTGTATGTAGAAGTATCCTGCTTCCTCTGTAGAACTTCAACCAGTGCTGATGCTTGCAGATACTACCAGCCCACTTGGCTGCTTAACTACCAGCCCACCTGGCTGCATTTGAAGAACTCCCCAGGACAAGGGATTGGGATTTATCACAACGATGTCTTTGGAAAGTGTGCTACATCTGGCAGTCCCCCCCCCCTTGTATGTCCCTGGGTGTGATGAGGTACTCACATCGTCCTATTCTCCCCACTGCACCAGGCAATATTCCTGTTTAGACCTCCAACTGATAGGATCTTCCCATACCAACCCAGATGTCCAAAGGTATTGGAGATTCCTCTCATAGGCCTCCTCTCCTTCCTTTCCTCAGCTCCCAGCCTGAAGGCAGAGACGTCCCCCCCCCCCCCCCAGCCCCGGGGTTCCCTCCCAGGCCACACAACAGCAACCTCAGCACATTATCTTCCACCTGACTTCCCTGCTGGCCGGGTTCCACAATATTTAAAGGCTGACCCAACCTCGCTGCCAGGCCCTCTGCCTGGGGATTGGCCAGATTCCCTCAAGTATGCAGATCAGGACCTCCTGGCCTCTGCCCACTAAATTCCAAAAGCTTCTCCAAGTTTCTAGATCCAGGGGGAGGAACCAGACACCAACCCTGTAGAGCCATCCAGCCTGACCTGCAGTAAACCAACCTAATTACAGACTCACACAGCTACCATGAGTTATAAACTAAATTTACCTACATTAGTTGCACACTAGAGGGTGCTACAGGTATTTTTCTGTTCAGTCACTCCTTATTCTCGAGATGCATAAAGTTCTGCAAGTTATAGAGAGGCGGCCTGATGATCCTCTATTTTTTTGTGCACGAATATTCTATACACAGCCTCGAAGCTTGGGACGCCAAAGCATTGTGCACAGTTAACTATGAGCTTGACTTTCGAATCCAACTTCAGCCGACTTGAAAGGCGCTCTCTGTTTCTTGCCCTCACCCCCTTTTTGAAGAACTCTTGTAAGCAGGAACAGTTAGCTAGTCAGCCAGTAGGTAGCTCTGTTCCAAAATAGTGTCTGGTTACAAAAAATAATGTCAACAGGTGCTAGGTCCCTTTTAGTTGGAGCCTCCTGTAGTGATGTCATGGGTGAGTCAGTACCCACATGGCCAGGCTGGGAGGAGCTCTAGTGCAGTTGGGGCATGGAAGCCAGGGACCCCACCATCAGGCTAGCAAGTGGTGGCCCTGGAAAGGGCTGGAGGCCAGGGAGAAGTAGACCTGCATCCAGAAGACCTCCTGACCCTTATGGAGGTGGAGGCTAGGGCAGGTTGTAAAAGGCCTTTTAGGCCAGGCCAAGAGTTCCCTGAGTGATGCTGCTTCCTTGAAGGGCCCCAGGAGAGGTGTATCCATGGAGGAATTGACTGCAGAGATCCTATCCCAGTGAGTACTAATGACCCAGAGTGGACAGAGACTGCTTAGGGGAAGATGGCTTACTGGAAGTGCTTGCATGATGCTTTCACAAATGACTACTCCGGACCGTCCACTAAATGTGATTGACAAGGTACTGTCAAGTGACCCCCGGATAGTATGTTGATGCGATGTGACTGTTTGTGCCATTTCCTGAGTACCATCGTTAAAATGTAGCAACCCTATCTTTGTGTGGACATTCCTTCCGTTGGGAATATAAAGGTTAATAACCGGGAATGTTGGGAGGAGGCCTCTGGCGTGGAGTAGGCATAAGATGGCGGAGGGTTAAAGCCTCAGCAGGAGGGCCACAGAAGAGCGGGCAGGTACTTGTGCTTTTGGTGCCTATTTACAGTCATTTGCAAGCCCCTCTTACGCCGCTGTTCTCCTTGTATTTTATACCTTTTTCCACGAGTCTTTGGACCAGTTGATTGACATCACAGGTCCTCTTACTCCTCTGCATCCTCTGGTGGTAGGTGGAATGTTGCATGGTGGTGGTGCCACCATAATGACCCCAGATCTCTGACAAGTAACCACTTGGTACTGACCTTGGCCTATTCCTCGACTACACTTCCACTTGATCCCAACCTGTGACCACTTGTTACTGACCTTGATTTATTCCTCGACTACACTGCCACTTGTTTCCAACCTGTGCCCACTTGGTACTGACCATCAGCTTGTTCATTGACTATGCTTCCGCTTGATCCCTACCTGCAACCACTTGTTACTGACCTTGGCCTATTGCTTGACTTGATGCCAGCCTGGCACCACTCGTTACTGACCTTTGGCTTGTTCCTCAACTACACTTCCACTCAATCCCGACCTGCCATATCTGCTACTGGACTCCGGTTTGCTCACCTCCTGGTGGGGTGATCCTGAGGACCATGACCTGGTACTAAAACCTATCCCCACCATCAGGAACTCTGGTGAATACCCGTTAGTGCTTAGACCCCTCACCATCCGCCAGGGTGAGCTTCATGTGTACTTATCCTGCTGGTTGGTGGGAGCCTCTCTAATGCTATAGCTACTGGTCTCCGAGCCTGACCCCTGACCACGACAATCTCCTTGTCTTTAGTCGTCTGTAACACCAGGTTTTCCGGAAATCAGATCATATAGCTAATTATGTGGCCCTGGGACTGCATATTTCCTTTACCTCCTCTTAGGAAACCAGGAATAAGCTGGTGATAAAAGACGAAACTCTACACAGTAGCCTGAGGTGTCGGTGTGTTTGAGGATTGGTACTTGTCCCGATACAACAACTTCAAGTGTGCAGCCATGGTGGACATGGATGGGGGAATCCCTGCAGCACTCAGGCTGTCAGCAGCCTCTCCAGGGCCCTGTCCCGATGACAGTGAGGTGTGAGGGACTCTGATCTTGTTCCTGCTCTTGGCCTGATCCAGTGACAGGAATGTGCGGGAGGAGGCTTTTTCCTGGGGACCTGACACTCTGCGGGCTTGTCATGTCCCTATCCAATTCCTTCAGGGGAGGCCAAGTGGTTTCACCTCCAAATACCTTGTCACTCAACTAAGCTCTCTGAGTGTAATTCAAACCTTGGCCTCCCTTCTTGTACCCTCTAACCTTCTGTGTACAGATCCTCAGCTAACCCTTCATTGCCTCTATTTACTCACCCTCTTCTTGTAAACGCAACTGTCAGGTCCCTGTCACGTCAAAGAGGTCTACTGACCACTGCGACCCGGGAGAGAGAGCACAATAAGGGCCCATTCACACCTTGGTGCACGCCGAGCCCTCACATTTGGTTTGACTGAAATGTGTTTTTAATGTGTTTTTTTCCAAGCTTTCACCATTTGCTGCAACGAGTTACAGCGCATCACAACATGCCACATAAAAATGCGACTTGCCCTTTTTTTTTTTCAGTGCCCACCAACGCGGTGAACTGACACTATATTAAATAGGGCCACTTGCCTTGTCCTTGTCTTGGGACTGCATTGGAAAACACAGTTCAACACTGAACTGAATGAGACCTAATCGCTGTCTCTTATTTTTGTGTTTTTATCAGTTTATAAAACTGAAATGAAATCAAACATCACTTGCAATTATGAACAAAAAAACGCATGCATCTTAAAAAAAAAATGTAAAATACAACGCATGTCCAACATACAGTCCCATAGAAAGTGTTAAATAGTCCGTGTTTCTTCTATATAATAACTATGTGCTCCAATTCCACTGTGCCAACACCAAAAAGAAATATTCCCCACTCACCAGAACGATTTTGGCCCCCCCTTGCTTACAAAAGAAAGTCCTAAATCGGAACAAAAAATAAAAAAATTGTAGAAAATGGCCTTTTGGGCTTATCTTAGCCCAAAATATATGTAGACAGCATATCACACATACATGTGCAGCTCTAAATGAGGACGGTCACTGTAAATGAGGCCGTATATACTAAAGTGAAAAATTGAGCATTATTGTTTTACACTCATAATGACACATGTGCAAACACATAAGGGAATAAACTGAATAAAGTCCACAACGCCATGCAAAATAAAATAAAATAAATCCACAGACGATATCTCTTTAGACGAAACGCGTCGGTCCAAGCCTTGCTGATGCCATTGCGTTAATGGCATCAGCACATGTGCACACATAAGTGAATTAACCTGAATAAAGTCCACAACATGATGCAAAATAAAATAAAATAAATCCACAGATGATGTCTCTTTAGACGAAACGCGCCGGAACGAGCCTTGCTGATGCCATTGCGTTAATGGCATCAGCACATGTGCACACATAAGTGAATAAACTGAATAAAGTCCACAATGTGATGCAAAAAAAAATAAAATAAATCCACAGATGATATCTCTTTAGACGAAACGCGTTGGTACAAGCCTTGCTGATGCCATTGCGTTAATGGCATCAGCACATGTGTCATAATGACACATGTGCAAACACATAAGTGAATAAACTGAATACAGTCCGCAAAGTGATGCAAAATAAAATAAATCCACAGATGATGTCTCTTTAGACGAAACGCGTCGGAACGAGCCTTGCTGATGCCATTGCGTTAAACTACAAATCTACTTTACAAGCGCTTTTTTATCTGCTCAAAATGTGAGTGTTCCCAAACTTTTAATAAATATTCTTTGTTATATGGATTTACACTATGTGGAACTTTGTTTGATTTTTGGTTGCGTCTTGTGAGCATATGGGAAAGATTCGGCCAACCTCCCTTTGTGCTTTCCTTCTCCATCGGGAACCATCTGAAGGACAGCGCTTTTACCATTCACTCATGCCATTATTTGCAGACGTGGATGTCCCTGTCTACCGGTGTGTCTTCACCAAAAGCCTTGACGACTCATTGGGCATATGCCTTGTAGAGTCCAAAAGCTCTGGTAAGCCTTCCTTATGTTGGTGGTTGCTTTCTTCCATTATCCCCTCTTCACACCTGTCCTTCCATTGATGCCCCAAGGAGGTTATTCACTCACCTGGATTACCATTGTACCCTAGTTGTCATTTCTATTTGCAATTGTCTCTTGCTGTGTCTGGTGTCAGGGATGGGCTCAGCCCTTCCTTCTCAGAGCTGGCCGCTCAGCTGTCAGCTAATTGCCAGCTCCTATCTCTCCACACTGACTCACCTGTTGATGATATCCTGCTCGTCAGTCCTGCCTACTTAAGCTGTTCAGCCTAGAGGAGCTCTGCCTTCGCCTTGGTCAACATCACAGAAACAATCTCCTGCGATCCTGTTTAAAAGACTTGCTTTGCTGACATCCCTTCTGGCTCCAGATCCTGCTTGCTGTTCCACTACATTGATCCCTGACTTCTGGCTTGGCTAACTATCTGTTCCGGTTACTGAACTCTGGTTATGTTTTGACTATGTTTGTTCTTTTTACTTTCATTATTAAACAAGTGTGATTTAGCTGCACTTCTGTCTCGGCCTGATTTCATGGTTTCTGACAGCTGGCCGCTATCTTATGTTTAAGGTGACAACGCGGTATTTTCCACTTTTCGCACATCGCACAGATATCAAATATGGTATCACATGACTTTTACGGGATCTGCCAACATGTTTCGCGGTCATTGTCGCTTCTTCAAGGCTTAATCCTCCATATGTGGATGGCAAAACATCCGGTATATGTACAAACAAGACATATTTAATCATTTCATATTAACATACAATTAGTATTTTGGACAGTGATTTTATCTAAGAGAGATTTCCAAAGCATGGCCTGTTGGGGGTACTTGAGGAGGACTAAGGTTGAGAACCACTGGTCTAGGCGAATGACGTACATTGAGGGGAGGGGCTGCCCTTTTTTCCCCAAATAAGGGTACATTTTGAAAAAAATGCCCAATTGATGAAGAGCATGTGAGGAGGGGTGGAGAGGGGGGAGGTTCATATAGAGGTTGAAGGTCCACTTGAACTTTTTAGTGAAACAAAAATAGGAGAAAACTACAATGACAACTTTTTTTTTTTTTTTGTACCAGTAACATCTCATACTAATTACAAATTTGCATTACTACATAGATTAGAGCGGAGCTTTCATGTCCAATAAGGCTGACACTCTTTTCCAGGCCTCATCGCTGTAGAAGATGTAGAGCCGAGGCCTTGTGGCGTGATATTAAACACATTCTGCCAGTTCCACCCCCTCTTCCTCCTGATGAAGACAAAAACCAGGCCGCTCGGGCCTACAGAACCCACCGTAACACCAGCCTGGGGTCTGCGTTTCAGATGTTAAACATTCCCAGGGCTGGGTCAGATCTCTCAATAGGCCACCATTGTTTGAAGTTTCCATTAAAGGCAAGTGCTTCCCACAAGGGCGTATCCAGAGCCGGACTTGAAAGGTTGCTGTTCCCCACCCCCCCTCCTGCTATATTATACTAATTGCCTAGTTTCACCTTTATTTGTTGTCGTTAGGTTTTTATGAGGGTCCCAGCAGGATGTCGTGCTTACTGTACTCTATGGCTCTCCTTTCATTCTATTCAGCCAGGAACTGCATTGAAATGCTCGCAGACATGCTCTGGGCAAGTGGCAATAACAAGGTGATTCCTAATTCTGACATTTTGTGGCTAAGAAGGAATGTCCGGGCAAAGGGTGGATTTTACGAGTGATATTGTGGAAAAGCGTGCTACAAGGCAGTAGTTACATTTTGCAGCTTTATAGATTATAGTCTTGGATCTGTGTGTTAGGGGTGCTGATAGGGGGGGGGCTCCATGGTGTACCTATTACTTTTGCAGAATTAAGGCATCTGTTTTGGTGCGTAAACGGTCCTACACACAAGCAGTCAGCGCCTAGCGTGCCCAGTGCTCATGAAGGTCCCAGTGTCGGTCTCCAATGATTGTTGAAATAAAAGTAGTAGCCTCAATGTAACACACAGTCTGATGCCTAGGTTGGGAACTATAGCTGGCTGGTGTTTCTTCTGCCCTAGTTCCTATAAGACAAGCAGGCCTAGATGGACTTGGTTGCCCCCAAGGTCTTTAAAAGCTACATTACAATTCTTGGCCAGACGGCTCCAGGACTGAGCAAGACAAGGAAAGGTACTTGTAGAACCTAGGTCGGGAACTATAACTGGCTGATGTTTCTTCTGCCTTTAGCAGCCATTGTTCCCAGAAGGCAAACAGGCCTAGATGGACTTGGTTGCCCTAAAGGTCTTAAAAAGCAACATTACAATTCTTGGCCAGACTGCACCAGGACTGAGCAAGACAAGAAAAGGTACCTGTGGCACCTAGGTCGGGAACTATAGCTGGTCGATGTTTCTTCTGCCATTAGCAGCCATTGTTCCTGTAAGACAAACAGGCCTAACAGTACTTGGGTGCCCCCAGGTCTTAAAACACAATGCTATAGTTCTTGGCCAGATGGCACCAGGATGGAGCAAGACAAGGAAAAGTACCTGTAGCACCTGGCTGATGTTTCTTCTGCCTTCAGCAGCCCTTGTTCCTATAAGGCAAGCAGGCCTAGTGGTATTAGGTTGCCCCAAGGTCTTACAAAGCAATGCTATGGTTTTTGGACAGAGAGCACCAGGACTGAGCAAGACAAGGGAAGGCAAGCAGGCCTAGCAGTCTTAAAATGCAATGCTATAGTTCTTGGCCAGAGGTCAGAGTGAGACAAGGAAAGGTACCTGTAGCACCTAGGTTGGGAACTATATCTGGCTGAAGTTTCTTCTGCCCTAGTTCCTATAAGACAAGCAGGCCTAGATGTACTTGGTTGCCCCCAGGTCTTTAAAAGCTACATTACAATTCTTGGCCAGACGGCACCAGGACTGAGCAAGACAAGAAAAGGTACCTGTAGCACCTAGGTCGGGAACTATAGCTGGCTGATGTTCCTTCTGCCTTTAGCAGCCATTGTTCCCAGAAGGCAAACAGGCCTAGTGGTACTTGGTTGCCCCTCGGTCTTAAAATGCAGTCCTGTAGTTCTTGGTCAGGCAGCACCAGGACTGAGTGAGACAAGGAAAGGTACCTGTAGCACCTAGGTTGGGAACTATATCTGGCTGAAGTTTCTTCTGCCCTAGTTCCTATAAGACAAGCTGGCCTAGATGGACTTGGTTGCCCCAAGGTCTTAAAAAAGCAACAATACAATTCTTGGCCAGACTGCACCAGGATGGAGCAAGACAAGGAAAGGTACCTGTAGCACCTAGGTCAGGAACTATAGCTGGTCGATGTTTCTTCTGCCTTTAGCAGCCATTGTTTGTACAAGGCAAGCAGGCCTAACAGTACTTGGGTGGCCCCAGGTCTTAAAACACAATGCTATAGTTCTTGCCCGGACGGCACCAGGATGGAGCAAGACAAGGAAAGGTACCTGTAGAACCTAGGTCGGGAACTATAGCTGGCTGATGTTCCTTCTGCCTTTAGCAGCCCTCGTTCCTTTAAGGCAAGCAGGCCTAA
Source organism: Lithobates septentrionalis (assembly GCA_037952835.1). NCBI lineage: Eukaryota > Metazoa > Chordata > Amphibia > Anura > Ranidae > Lithobates > Lithobates septentrionalis. Next base: position 80,213 of record JBBDGP010005428.1, read on the forward strand.
TGGTACCCCGGTTTTAAAACATAAGGTGATGCTGGTTTTGATGTTCTGTCTGGGCAGTCTCCAATAACATTTCTTGTAGATGATACCAGCTGTGTGCGACCCTCCTTTCCAACTGGCATAGAATTGTAGTCGTCTCATAATAATTAAGTAGATATCCAGAGAAACCCAACTCCCCTTACCTCAGATGTGAAGAGCCCCCCCCCCCACCCCACCATCAGAAGTCAATAGTCCTCCACCCTCTCTCTATCACAGGGCACCCCACTTACCTTGTGGAAGAAGCTGGGGGTGGAGCTGGAAAGCAGAAAGTGCAGGGTCTGGAGAAGGACCAGAGGAGGGCTGGAATCAGCTGCAAAAGTCTGCTGAATGCTGAGACCAGAGGGGGTGGAGACGAGGGAGCGTTGCGGCTGCACAGAAAGGAGCAGGATCTGGTGGAGGAGTTCTGTCCTTTTTGCTACTGACTGCTAAGACAGGGAAGGGGCAGAGAGAAGCCTCTCCATGGCTGCACAGAGAAGCGCAGGGTCTGGTGGAGGAGTTATCTCCTCATCTCTGCTGCCGACTGCTAAGAGAGGGAAGGTGCAGAGACCAGCCTCTCTCCGTGGCTGCAGAGAGAAGCGCAGGGTCTGGAGGAGAACCAGAGGAGGGCTGGAATCAGCTGCCAAAGTCTACTGAATGCTGAAACCAGAGGGGTTGGAGATGAGGGGGTGGTGCAGCTGCACAGAAAGGAGCAGGATCTGGTGGAGGAGTTCTGTCCTTTTTGCTACCGACTGATAAGACAGGGAAAGGGGCAGAGAGCAGCCTCTCTGCTTCTGCACAGAGAAGCGCAGGGTCTGGTGGGGGAGTTATCTCCTCCTCTCTGCTTCTGATTGCCGAGACAAGATGGGGGTGGAGACGAAGGAGGTACTGCAGCTGCAAGAGAGGTGCAAAGGCCACATGAAACAGCCTAGAGGGCCTGGATTCGGCCTGCAAGCCTCGTGTTTGACACATGTGATATACACCGTCCTTTAGCCTTAGGAACTATATGGATATGAGACTTGACTTGAGTCTCAAACATGCTCTCGCCAAGCCTTCCATTGTCAACGCTGAATGCAGATACAAGGCAAAGACAAGAGCCACTTAAAGGCAGCGCCTCCCATCTCCATGACTTCATCCTTTCGAAGTTCTTGTGGACACCTATATTGTGACTACATACTTCTCACCGCAAAACCTAATCTTTTCGAGATTGAAATTCCTGATACATGAAGTACGAGAACCGCGATCTCTTCATCTCAGATTATTTTTTGCGGCTGTTTTTTTTTTCTGTGATAAATGTCTTCACATGCATGTTGTGTAATTCACAGAAGGCACGTATAAATTGAAATAGGGATTAGAAGAAGAAAGAAAAGAAATAAAAGAATGTTAAAGAATTTATGAGACTCTTAAGCGAGGCGCTATGGCTGATTTATAACAGCTCACGGGTAGAATGGGCCACCCAGGGTATGTGCCAAGCAGAGAACTTCGAGAGCCTACAAATGAGCGTTTATAGTTGGGCGAAGCAAGCTGGTGGGCCTGAAAGGCCTGTGAAAGAAAAAGGCAATATTTTATACGCTATATCCTTTTGGGTGGGGATTTTCGTTTCCCTATGGGCAAAGCTTGCACTGGTATGGCGCGAACGCGAAAATCGCAAGAACGCCGCCCTGCTGCGGTTTATTGGGCCACGGGTTCTTTTATGGTGTTTGAAAAGCATTTAATGATTTAGTCGGAGAAACCTTCTATGTGCGTTTTTATCACTGCAGTCCTCGTAGATATCGTCATATAAAAATAAAGAGTCATAAAGAGTCTGATGACCGTGAAGTGTAAACTCTACAAGGGACTTCTCTTATTTCTGGCCTTTCCAAGAAAGCGTTTTCTGTAACAGCTCCAAAGAATAAAGGGGGAGCCGCCTGCGGGCAGGGTAGGGCGCTGATAACGGACCTTCCTCCATGTTCCCCATTAACTCGTTGGGTGCCAAGCCTGGGTCACATAAGAGGGTTCCCCCTGGGGTAGGTTCTTCTGGGCTATACTAGGCTCCTGTAACAGGATCACTCTACTTCATTCACATACCTTTTACTTCTTGTGCCATTTTCACCAATGCCCTGCAATAAGGCTGAGGTCGCCGTCAGCACCAATGGGCAATGACAGGTGGCACTGATGACACTGATTGGTGGCACTGATAAAACTTATTGGTGGCATTGCTGGGCATAACTGAAACATAATATTGGTGGCACTGATAGGTGGCACTGATGGGCACTGATAGGTGGGCACTGATGGGCACAGATGGGCACTGACAGGTGGCACTCAGGGAATACTGGACTTTAAGACGGGGCCTCCTAACACTTAGAGATATACACTCACCGGCCACTTTCTTAGGTACACCTGTTCTGATTGCTCGGTAACACAAATTGCTAATCGGCCAATCACATGGCAGCAACTCAATGCATTTGGGCATCTAGACGTGGTGAAGATGACTTACTGAATTTCAAACCGAGCATCAGAATAGGGAAGAAAGGGGACTGAAGTGACTTTGAACGTGGCGTGGTTGTTGGTGGCGGACGGGCCGGTCTGAGTATTTCTGGGATTTTCACACACAACCATCTCAGAATGGTGGAGAAAAGGAGAAAATATCCAGTGAGCGGAAGTTGTGTGGAGGAAAATGGCTTGTTGATGTCAGAGGAGAATGGGCAGACTGGTTCCAGATGATAGAAAGACAACAGTAACTCAAATAACCTCTCGTTACACCCAAGGTATGCAGAATACCATCTCTGAACGCACAACACATCCAACCTTGAAGCAGATGGGCTACAGCAACAGAAAACCACACCGGGTGCCAGTCCTGTCAGCCAAGAACAGGAAACTGAGGCTGCAATTGGCACAGGATCACCAAAATTGGACAATAGAAGGTTGGAAGAACGTTGCCTGGTCTGATGAGTCTGGATTTCAGCTCCGACATTCAGATGGTGGGGTCAGAATTTGGCGCATGGATCCATCCTGCCTTGTATCACCGGTTCAGGCTGGTGGTGGGGGTGTAATGGTGTGGGGGATGGGGTATCTCCGGTTCAGGCTGGTGGTAGGGGTGTAATGGTGTGGGGGATGGGGTATCACTGGTTCAGGCTGGTGGTGGGGGTGTAATGGTGTGGGGGATGGGGTATCACCGGTTCAGGCTGGTGGTGGGGGTGTAATGGTGTGGGGGATGGGGTATCACCGGTTCAGGCTGGTGGTGGGGGTGTAATGGTGTGGGGGATGGGGTATCACCGGTTCAGGCTGGTGGTGGGGTGTAATGGTGTGGAGGATGGGGTATCACCGGTTCAGGCTGGTGGTGGGGTGTAATGGTGTGGGGGATGGGGTATCACTGGTTCAGGCTGGTGGTGGCGGTGTACTGGTGTGGGGGATATTTTCTTGGCTCACTTTGGGCCCCTTAGTACCAATTGATCATGGTTTATACACCACGGCCTACCTGAGTATTGTTGCTGACCATGTCCATCCCTTTATGACTACAGTGTCCCCATCTTCTGATGGCTCCTTCCAGCAGGATAATGCCCCATGTCACAAAGCTCCAATCATCTCACCACTGGACAATGAGGTCCCTGTCCTCCAATGGCCTCCACACCCACCACATCTCATCCAATAGAGCACCTTTGGGATGTGGTGGAATGGAAGATTGGCATCATGGATGAGCAGCCGACAAATCTACAGCAACTGTGTGATGTCATCAGGTCACTATGGAGCAAAATCTCTGAGGAACGTTTCCAACACCTTGTTGTATCTATGCCACCAAGAATGAAGGCAAAAGGGGGTCCTAATAAAGGGGGTCCAACCCGGGACTAGCAAGGGGGACCTAATAAAGGGGGTCCAACCCGGGACTAGCAAGGGGGACCTAATAAAGGGGGTCCAACCCGGGACTAGTAAGAGGGACCTAATAAAGGGTGTCCAACCAGGGACTAGTAAGGGGACCTAATAAAGGGGGTCCAACCCGGGGCTAGCAAGGGGGACCTAATACAGTGGCCGGGGAATGTATACATACACCATTTACATCTGCACCACAACTGTTCTCCAGTTCACTTTTGAGTCTCCGTGGAAATCTACCTCTCTCCACTGTAACTTGCAATTAGGTGGGTCATGCCAAACACTGACCACTGCCACCTGCCCAGTGTTTTCCCACTACCGGTCCTTGTAGCATCATGGAACCCCACCATGCACATAGCGTGGGATCCATCATGCACTTGACTTTAACTCTTGAACTTCCATACCTATATACAGGGTGAGGACCTCTGCAGCGCAACTCCGCTCTGGTTGCTGTGGGAGACGGAATGCGGCACAGGGAGTGCTGACAACATCTCCCCCAGTGGCTAGAGGCAGTTCCAATTATAATAGGTTCACATTTCTGACTTGCTAGCTGTACCTTCGTTGCTCATGGCAACCACATGTATAAATTGCACTCAGATGACTGTGTACATGCTGACTTTTCATACCCCATGTGCTAGCGATCCAAACCGAATACTCAGTGCAGTTATGTGCCGGTTACTTGCAATGCACCCCTTTCCAAGGACTTCAGACCAAATAGTGCAAAGTTTCAACAAATTACTGTATACAATGCAGAACAGTCCATACAAAGTCCAAAGATCACCCAGAATAGTAATTTTTCTAAATCCCAAATCCTAATTTAGGCTTAAGTGCTGCACCTGCATACCTGCAAAGGGAAAGTTCATGTACATTCAGGTCCAACAGTGGCTTCCCCAATGGCTGGTGTCTTCAGGGCGAACCCCAGGTTAGGTGGCTCTCACATCTTTCAGGTTCCTAGGTGACCATATACCCTTCATGGGAGACACGGCTGATGGACCAGCCGCAAAGGCTCTTGAATTCCTCCAGGGGAACTTCAGGGAACCTCCTTCTTCCTCCAGGGGCTGTCTGGCTCCAGACCACTGTCCTTTATTATACTCACAGGAGCACTGGGTCAGACCCAAAGATTCCGCCAAACGAAAAACCTGGGAACTAAGTTAATCCCATCCTCCCATCCAGGGCAGAACCTAACTAGCAAGTTCTAGCGCACCACAGATCTCAGTAAAGAACCGATGATGAGGCGCTTTACCCATGTGATCAGCTGTGTCCAATCACAGCTGACCACATGTAAACATGGAAATAACAGCGTGTGAGAAGAGGAGAGACGATCAGCAACATTTCCTCAAATGCAGCCCCAATAAATTATCAGTGCAGCCCCAATAGTTCCCAGCAGTGATGCTAATCAGTGCCCATCAGTGATGCCAGTCAGTGCTGCCTTTCAGAGGCCATCAGTGCCTGCTCATCAGTGCCGCCCGTCAGTGCCCATAAGTGCCGCCTATCAGAGCCCATCAGTATCACATATTAGTGTCCATCAGTGCCACCCATCAGTGCCCATCAGTGCTGCCTATCCGTGCCCATCGGTATTACATATCAGTGCCCATCAGTGCTGCATATTAGTGCCTCCTCATCAGTGCTCTTCAGTGCCCATTGATTCCCATCAGTGCCGCCTATCAGTGCCCATCAGTGCCGACTCATCAGTGCCGCCTCTTCAGTGGCCATCAGCGCCGCCTATCATTGCCGCCTCATCAGTGCTGCCCATCAGTACCACATATCAGTGCCCATCAGTGCCACCTATCAGTGCTCATCAGTGCTGCATATTAGTGCCACCTCATCAGTGCTCTTCAGTGTTCATTGGTGCCTATCAGTGCCCATCAGTGCCGCCTCATCAGTGCCCATCAGTGCCGCCTCATTAATTTCTGTCTTTTTTCGTTTGTTTATCAAAAAATTAAAAAAAATAAAACAAAAAAACAAAAAACAGCAGTGATTAAATACCACCAAAAGAAAGCTCTATCTGTCTCAAAAAAATGATAAAAAATGTCATATGTGTGCAGTGTTACATGACCGCGCAATTTTCGATCAACGTTTGACAGCACTGAAAGCTGAAAATTGGCCTGGGCAGGAAGGGGGTGAAAGTGCCTGGTAGGCAAGTGTTTAACTTATGGATCAGCAGTTGGGGGGGGGGGGGGGTTGGTAAAACCACACCTCAGTTGTCTAGTTTTACCACCCCTCGGTCACCCGTGTAAACGAAGCTTTACTGTATAAGGCATTTAGGAGATTTTGTGTTCAGTACAGGATAGTAACGAATGTGACATTAGGTGACTACGATGTCCGATGTGTCGCTGTAGGTGCTTGTTCTTGGCTCATTATCATTTTTGCTCTCGCCATCACCTTATTGAATCGGCCCGCCAGACCCGAACACAACAATTGTAAAGAACTACAAAAGAGAACGGCGTACTTTTTTGGCTTTTTTTTCCTTGAGTCATCTCATAAATATAGACCGGTGTCTCCAAGGAGCAGGCATCCTTGATAACCATATGTTATATTTCCTACGCCGCACCTGTTCCTCCCGCATCACGGCGCTCCCGCCATAAAAAGAGAACATTTCGGAGCTTAAAAAGAGGCAGAATTTGATTTTAAATTGTGTCATCGCTGTGATAAAAAGATATTTATGTGCAAATACAGTTGACATAAAGCACACGAGTACTCATCAAGCCTTCACAATAGACTGGGTTCCTGCTTTGATGTGGGGGCGAAGCTTCGCCATGTTCCTGATAATTCATGAAGAAAATGGGATTTAAAAAATATAATGCAACTCCAAAAACAGCCTGGTACTTGTGTGGGCTTTTGTCTGTACCTCATGGGTGTCACTTACTTTTTCCTCAGGTGCGTACCACCAGTGAAGCTTTATGTGCCAGCTACAGCCCAGCAGGAAAAGGAGTGTGGTCGAGCACTACGAGAGGGATTTACATTGACGCTGGAATAATAATGAAACATTGTCATTTCATTTTCGTTCTGACATTGATTTAAAGTACCAGCGCAAGGTAAAGGAAACCCTGAAAACATGAACTGTTGGGGATACTTAAAGACTGAGGTAGGTAACCACTGCTGAATATTAAGCCATGGCTGCCATATTGCATCCAGGGCTTAATGTAGAGCAGTGGTTCCCAATCTCGGTCTTCAAGTAAGCTCCAATATTGCATTCAGGGCTTAATGTAGAGCAGTGGTTCCCAACCTCGGTCTTTAAGTAAGCTCCAATATGGCAGCTTTGGTTGGGAAGCACTGCTCTACATTAAGCCCTGGCTGCCATATTGGAGCCACCTTGAAGACTGGAGCCCACTTAAAGACCAAGGTTGGGAATGACTGCTTTACATGATGCCCTGGCTGTCATATTGCATCCAGGGCCTAATGTAGAGCAGTGGTTCCCAATCTCGGTCTTCAAGTAAGCTCCAATATTGCATCCAGGGCTTAATGTAGAGCAGTGGTTCCCAACCTCGCTCTTCAAGTAAGCTCCAATATGGCAGCTTTGGTTGGGAAGCACTGATCTACATTAAGCCCTGGCTGCCATATTGGAGGCCACTTGAAAACTGGAGCCCAATTAAAGACCAAGGTTAGGATTTACTGCTTTACATGATGCCCTGGCTGCCATATTGCATCCAGGGCTTAATGTAGAGCAGTGGTTCCCAATCTCAGTCTTCAAGTTAGCTCCAATATTGCATCCAGGGCTTAATGTAGAGCAGTGGTTCCCATTCTTGGTTTTCAAGTAAGCTCCAATATTGCATCCAGGGCTTAATGTAGAGCAGTGGTTCCCAACCTTGGTCTTCAAGTAAGCTCCAATATTGCAGCTTTGGTTGGGAAGCATTGCTCTACATTAAGCCCTGGCTGCCATATTGGAGCCCACTTGAAGACTGGAGCCCACTTAAAGACCAAGGTTGGGAATTACTGCTTTACATGATGCCCTGGCTGCCATATTGCATCCAGGGCTTAATGTAGAGCAGTGGTTCCCAATCTTGGTCTTCAGGTAAGCTCCAATATTGCATCCAGGGCTTAATGTAGAGCAGTGGTTCCCAATCTCAGTCTTCAAGTAAGCTCCAATATTGCATCCAGGGCTTATTGTAGAGCAGTGGTTCCCAACCTCGGTCTTCAAGTAAGCTCCAATATTGCATCCAGGGCTTAATGTAGAGCAGTGGTTCCCAACCTCGGTCTTCAAGTAAGCTCCAATATTGCATCCAGGGCTTAATGTAGAGCAGTGGTTCCCAACCTCAGCCTTTGAGTAAGCTCCAATATGGCATCCAGGGCTTAATGTAGAGCAGTGGTTCCCAACCTCAGCCTTTGAGTAAGCTCCAATATGGCAGCTTTGGTTGGGAAGCACTGCTCTACATTAAGCCCTGGCTGCCATATTGGAGCCCACTTGAAGACTGGAGCCCACTTAAAGACCAAGGTTGGGAATTACTGCCTTACATGATGCCCTGGCTGCCATATTGCATCCAGGGCTTAATGTAGAGCAGTGGTTCCCAATCTCGGTCTTCAAGTAAGCTACAATATTGCATCCAGGGCTTAATGTAGAGCAGTGGTTCCCAACCTTGGTCTTTACGTAAGCTCCAATATGGCAGCTTTGGTTGGGAAGCACCGCTCTACATTAAGCCCTGGCTGCCATATTGGAGCCCACTTGAAGACTGGAGCCCACATTGGAGCCCATTTAAAAACCAAGGTTGGGAATTACTGCTTTACATGATGCCCTGGCTGTCATATTGCATGCAGGGCTTAATGTAGAGCAAAGGTTCCCAACCTTGGTCTTCAAGTAGGCTCCAAGGTGGCAGCTTTGGTTGACAACCACTGCTCTACATTAAGCCCTGGTTTCCATATTGGAGCCCACTAGAAGACTTAGGCTGGGAACCACTACTTTATATGAAACCCTGGCTGCCATATTGGAGCCAACTAGAAGAGTTGGGCAGCACAGTGGTGTAGTGGTTAGCACTTTCACCTAGCAGCAATAGGGTCGCTGGTTCAAATCCTGATCACGACACCATCTGCCTGGTAGGTTAATTAGATCCTGTTGAAAAATTGGCCAAATATGTGTATGTTGTATGTGTATGTGTTTGTAAGCATGTCAGGACCCCATGGGGCAAAGGACTGCGCTATACTGCAGATGGACACCGGCAGAAAAAAGCACCCTGAGGTGATTCAGTTGGCATAGGTAGCACTATACAAGTCACTCATTCATTCATTCAGAAGACCACGGTGAGACACTGGGGACTTGGTACAAGGGATGGTCAGAGACTGGAGACATACAGTATTACATAAGACTGCTAGAAATCACTGATATAACAGGGCAAATGGGGAAACAGATTAGTGTCTGCAGGAACCCCAAGGGCAGCAGATAAAGTGCCAAAGGGCCACATGCAGCCCCAGGGCCACAGGTTGGTCACCAGGGTCATAGATGTTCAAAATAGTATAAATAGTATAAACATATCTTTGAAATGCAAACAATCTGGCACTTTCCTGACATTCGATCTGTTTGACTATTGATTTAATGTTGTATTGGGTGACAGGTCCTCCTCCATATTTCCCTCTTTTGTAATTATTTAGTGTACAGTGCATCCGGAAAGTATTTAACCACTTGAGCCCCGGACCATTATGCTGCCTAAGGACCAGAGGTCTTTTTCCAATTTGGCACTGCGCCGCTTTAACTGCTAATTGCGCGGTCATGCAATGCTGTACCCAAACGAAATTTGCGTCCTTTTCTTCCCACAAATAGAGCTTTCTTTTGATGGTATTTGATCACCTCTGCAGTTTTTATTTTTTGCGCTATAAACGGAAAAAGACCGAAAATTTTGAAAAAAAATGATATTTTCTACTTTTTGTTATAAAAAAAATCCAATAAACTCAATTTTAGTCATACGTTTAGGCCAAAATGTATTCGGCCACATGTCTTTGGTAAAAAAAATGTCAATAAGCGTATATTTATTGGTTTGCGCAAAAGTTATAGCGTCTACAAACTAGGGTACATTTTCTGGAATTTACACAGCTTTTAGTTTATGACTGCCTATGTCATTTCTTGAGGTGCTAAAATGGCAGGGCAGTACAAAACCCCCCCAAATGACCCCATTTTGGAAAGTAGACACCCCAAGGAAATTGCTGAGAGGCATGTTGAACCCATTGAATATTTATTTTTTTTGTCCCAAGTGATTGAATAATGACAAAAAAAAAAAAATATTTACAAAAAGTTGTCACTAAATGATATATTGCTCACACAGGCCATGGGCCTATGTGGAATTGCACCCCAAAATACATTCTGCTGCTTCTCCTGAGTATGAGGATACCACATGTGTGGGACTTTTTGGGAGCCTGGCCACGTACGGGGCCCCGAAAACCAATCACCGCCTTCAGGATTTCTAAGGGTGTAAATTTATGATTTCACTCTTCACTGCCTATCACAGTTTCGGAGGCCATGGAATGCCCAGGTGGCACAAAACCCCCCCAAATGACCCCATTTTGGAAAGTAGACACCCCAAGCTATTTGCTGAGAGGCATATTGAGTCCATGGAATATTTTATATTTTGACACAAGTTGCGGGAAAGTGACACATTTTTTTTTTTTTGCACAAAGTTGTCACTAAATGATATATTGCTCACACAGGCCATGGGCATATGTGGAATTGCACCCCAAAATACATTTAGCTACTTCTCCTGAGTACAGGGATACCACATATGTTGGACTTTTTGGGAGCCTAGCCGTGCACGGGACCCCGAAAACCAATCACCGCCTTCAGGATTTCTAAGGGTGAAAATTTTTGATTTCACTCTTCACTGCCTATCACAGTTTCGGAGGCCATGGAATGCCCAGGTGGCACAAAACCACCCCAAATGACCACATTTTGGAAAGTAGACACCCCAAGCTATTTGCTGAGAGGCATGGTGAGTATTTTGCAGCTCTCATTTGTTTTTGAAAATGAAGAAAGACAAGAAAAAACTTTTTTTTTTTTTTTTTTTCAATTTTCAAAACTTTGTGACAAAAAGTGAGGTCTGCAAAATACTCACTATACCTCTCAGCAAATAGCTTGGGGTGTCTACTTTCCAAAATAGGGTCATTTGGGGGCGTTTTGTGCCACCTGGGCATTCCATGGCCTCCGAAACTGTGATAGGCAGTCAAGAGTGAAATCAAAAATTCACGCCCTTAGAAAGCCTGAAGGCGGTGCTTGGTTTTCGGGGTCCCGTACGTGGCTAGGCTCCCAAAATGTCTCACACATGTGGTATCCCCGTACTCAGGAGAAGCAGCAGAATGTATTTTGGGGTGTAATTTCACATATTCCCATGGCATGTTTGAGCAATATATCATTTAGTGACAATTTTGTGCAAAAAAAAAAAAAAAGTTTGTCTCTTTCCCGCAACTTGTGTCACAATATAAAATATTCCATGGACTCGACATGCCTCTCAGCAAATAGCTTGGGGTGTCTACTTTCCAAAATGGGGTCATTTGGGGGGGTTTTGAACTGTCCTGGCATTTTATGCACAACATTTAGAAGCTTATGTCACACATCACCCACTCTTCTAACCACTTGAAGACAAAGCCCTTTCTGACACTTATTGTTTACATGAAAAAGTTTTTTTTTTTTTTGCAAGAAAATTACTTTGAACCCCCAAACATTATATATTTTTTTAAAGCAAATGCCCTACAGATTAAAATGGTGGGTGTTCCATTTTTTTTTTTTTCACACAGTATTTGCGCAGCGATTTTTCAAACGCATTTTTTGGGGAAAACACACAAATTTTAATGCACTAAAACACACTATATTGCCCAAATGTTTGATGAAATAAAAAAAATGATCTTAGGCCGAGTACATGGATACCAAACATGACATGCTTTACAATTGCGCACAAACGTGCAGTGGCAACAAAATAAATACATTTTTAAAAGCCTTTAAAAGCCTTTACAGGTTACCACTTTAGATTTACAGAGGAGGTCTACTGCAAAAATTACTGCCCTCAATCTAACCTTCGCGGTGATACCTCACATGCATGGTGCAATTGCTGTTTACGTTTGACGACAGACCGCCGCTTGCGTTCGCCTTAGCGCGAGAGCAGGGGGCGACAGGGGTGCTTTTTTTTTTCTTTATTATTTTTTTGCTTTTTTATCTTATTTTTAAACTGTTCCTTTCATTTTTTTTTTTTTTTAATCATTTTTATTGTTATCTCGGGGAATGTAAATATCCCCTATGATAGCAATAGGTAGTGACAGGTACTCTTTTTTGAAAAAATTGGGGTCTATTAGACCCTAGATCTCTCCTCTGCCCTCAAAGCATCTGACCACACCAAGATCGGTGTGATAAAATGCTTCCCCAATTTCCCAATGGCGCTATTTACATCCGGCGAAATCTAAGTCATAAAATGCTCGTAGCTTCCGGTTTCTTAGGCCATAGAGATGTTTGGAGCCACTCTGGTCTCTGATCAGCTCTGTGGTCAGCTGGCTGAATCACCGGCTGCATTCTCAGGTTCCCTGTTGAGACAGGAGAGCCAGAGAAAAACACGGAAGACGGTGGGGGGGGGGGCATTCCCTCCCACTGCTTGTAAAAGCAGTCTAGAGGCTAATTAGCCGCTAGGATTGCTTATACATGAAAGCCGACCGCTGGCTGAAAAGAATGATACCAAGATGATACCTAAACCTGCAGGCATCATTCTGGTATAACCACTCAAAGTTGTGAATGGCGTACCTGAAGACAAAAAAATGGATAACAATAAAGAACAGTAAACGGTAAAGTATAAAAAATTGCATACCTGAAAAACAAACATGATAAAACATAATAACAATAAAACATTGCAGAATAGAATACAGTAAAAAAGAGCAGAACAATAGAGAGAATAGAGAGAGAGAGAACAATAAAACGACAACTATTTTTTTTTATTTTATATATATATTTTTTTTTTTTACACTTTTTTTGTAACTAACTTTTATAACTGTAAGCGGTTCCAGGTTCGGGTCTCTCAGAATGCGATGGCATCTTGGGAGACCCTGTGAAAGTGTGCCTAGTCTGTGCAGTGCTGTACCCTACGCTAATACTCAACTAGTGCATAGTAGCGTTCAAAACATTCACCAATGCAAAGACCAGGATTGTCAGGACAGGAGGGACAATAATAGCGGGTGTCACGTCTATATCCGCGCTTGCTGCAGACACGACATCTTTTTTGGGGGGGTTCGTTGGGTAGGGGTACTCGGGAGGACATAAAGAAAATGCCTCTCATGCAGCCGACTGCATTTGGTTGGGGATGTGAATGGGGGAAGTACGGGCGCTGCAGAAGCGGTGGGTTCCCAATTAGGATTGGCGAATGCAGCAGGAAGGGCACTATGGGCACGACGGGCCTGTGTTTGTCTTTTTGGTGGCAGCGGGACACTACTTGTGCTTGCCACCTCACCAGCTTGAACTGCACTTATGGGACTCGCCACGTCACCAAGTGTTACTGCAGTGCTGGTTTGACTACGACCGGGGTGTACTAGGCCGCTGGCGCTTGCCAGTTCACCAAAACGCTACCAAAAAAACTGTTAGCGATCGCAGGGATCAGGCCTGACTCTGCGAACGCTGCAGTTATGCATTTAGTGTTTTGTAAGTGACAGTGATCGATCGATACTGCACTTGGGTGGGCTGGGCCGGGCGGAGGGGCAAAACGCAGGTGCTAGCAGGTATCTGGGCTGATCCCGCTAACACTGCGTTTTTGGGAACCTTAAACTGCTGGGGACGCTAGTATAGATCTGATCGGATCAGATATTGATCCGATCAGATACTATACCACTAAGGGAGGCGTATGCTGCGTGCGTGGGTGTTAGCGGTACTGGCGCTAATCTGACGCTGCCTGGGGCGACGCATATCACCGCCGGGCGATCAGGGGGCTAAACCTTTATTCGGTAATAAACGCCGGGTGCCCTGACACTATAAAAAATAAACGAACTAACCAGCGTCACCTGTAACAGTTATACGGTGATCAGTGGTGAAAGGGTTAACTAGGGGGCCATCAAGGGGTTAAAACATTTATTAGGTAGTATATGGGGGTCCCTGAAGCTATAAAACGCTGACGGCGAACCTCAATATTTACCTCCCTAACTAGCGGAACCAGCGACACTAATACAGCGATCAGAAAAATGATCGCTTAGCGACACTGGTGACAGGGGGTGATCAAGGGGTTAAAACTTTATTAGGGGGGGTTAGGGGGGTACCCTAGACCTAAAGGGGGGTAACAGTAACTGTCCCAACACTGTAACTGTCACAAACTGACACCAATACAGTAATCAGAAAAAAAAAAAACTGCTTGGTGTCAGTTTGTGACAGGGGGGGGGGGGGGTGATCGGGGGGGGGATCGGGGTGTTTTGTGTGCCTGGCATGTTCTACTGTGTGTGTGTAGTGTTGTGCACTCACAGTGATGTCTTCTCTCCTCGGGCCGGAACGGAAATTACCGAGCCGAGGAGAGATGACATCATTTCCTTTGCTGCTGTTTAGCATACAGCAGAAAAGGAATGATTCGATTGGCCGGCGGCGATCGCGAGGGGGGGGGCACGAACGGATGGTCTCCCCCTCACCTCTGATCGCCGCTGGACAAAAGACGACCGCCTCGGGCACCGGGGGGGGGGGGGTCCGATCGGACCCCCCACCCGCGGAAGGCAAATCACGTACATGTACGTGATTTTGCCTGTCCGTGCCACCTTGCCGACGTACATCGGCGTGAGGCGGTCGTCAAGTGGTTAAAGTGCTTCATTTTTCCCACATTTTGTTATGTTACAGCCTCTTTACAAAATGGATTCAATTAATTATTTTCCTCAAAATTCTACAAACAATCCCCCATAATGACAAAGTGAAAGAAGTTTGCTTAAATTTCTTAAAATTTATTAAAAATAAAAAAGGAAAAATCCCATGTACATAAGTATCACAGGCTCCTCCCATGTACTTAAGTATCACAGACTCCTCCCATGTACATAAGTATCACAGACTCCTCCCATGTACATAAGTATCACAGGCTCCTCCCATGTACATAAGTATCACAGACTCCTCCCATGTACATAAGTATCACAGGCTCCTCCCATGTACATAAGTATTCACAGAGTCCTCCCATGTACATAAATATCACAGACTCCTCCCATGTAGATAAGTATCACAGACTCCTCCCATGTACATAAGTATCACAGGCTCCTCCCATGTACAGAAGTATCACAGGCTCTTCCCCTGTACATTAGTATCACAGACTCCTCCCATGTAGATAAGTATCACAGACTCCTCCCCTGTACATAAGTATCACAGGCTCCTCCCATGTACATAAGTATCACAGACTCCTCCCCTGTACATAAGTATCACAGACTCCTCCCCTGTACATAAGTATCACAGGCTCCTCCCATGTGCATGGATGGAGCCTGTGATACTTATGTATATGGGAGGAGTCTGTGATACTTATGTACATGGGAGGAGTCTGTGATACTTATGTACATGGGAGGAGCCTGTGATACTTATGTACATGGGAGGAGTCTGTGATACTTCTGTACATGGGAGGAGCCTGTGATACTTATGTACATGGGAGGAGTCTGGGATACTTATGTACATGGGAGGAGTCTGTGATACTTATGTACATGGGAGGAGCCCGTGATACTTCTGTACATGGGAGGAGCCTGCGATACTTATGTACATGGGAGGAGTCTGTGATACTTCTGTACATGGGAGGAGCCTGTGATACTTATGTACATGGGAGGAGTCTGTGATACTTCTGTACATGGGAGGAGCCTGTGATACTTATGTACATGGGAGGAGTCTGTGATACTTATGTACATGGGAGGAGTCTGTGATACTTATGTACATGGGAGGAGCCTGTGATACTTATGTACATGGGAGGAGTATGTGATACTTATGTACATGGGAGGAGTCTGTGATACTTCTGTACATGGGAGGAGCCCGCGATACTTATGTACATGGGAGGAGTCTGTGATACTTATCTACATGGGAGGAGTCTGTGATACTTCTGTACATGGGAGGAGCCTGTGATACTTATGTACATGGGAGGAGTCTGTGATACTTATGTAAATGGGAGTTTTTTTGTTGTTTTTATTTTAAATAAATTTGCAACAAACTTCTTTCACATTGTCACTATGGGGGGATTGTTTGTAGAAAATAATGAATTTAATCCATTTTGGAATAAGGCTGTAACATAACAAAATGTGGAAGAAGTGAAGCTCTGTGAATACTTTCCGTATGCACTGTATGTAGATTTTCAGGGGTAGCGGTAGTGAGATATTCTATACATTGAGGAGCACTTCCTCTCCATACAGATTGCAATGGTTGTGTTTTCCCCGACTATCCCAACGGCCAAAACGAACGCCCTTCCAGCCAATCGATGTAAACTGCAGCTGGGTTCAGGAATGGAAAGGGTGCTGACAGGGTCAAAAATCCCTTTCAACAGCGTGTGTTATATCATGTGACGGATTCACCCGCGCTCGCAGCAACCATAGTCACAGGTCACGTGACCGGCATGTCCTGAAATACAGTCCCATGAACTCCGGAGAGAAACACACCGGAGGCTTCCTACAGAACAACAACAAGAGCCAATCTCAGGATTCTGGGATCGAACGTTCCACCCTGTGACAAGAACGAAGATCCAGATATCAATGAGATAACAGACAATTCTAGGGGGAAGCGATGGTCTGTAGAGGGAAGAAAGGGGCAAACAGAGCCGGGATGGAGCACATGGATGGAGCGCATGGATGGAGCGCATGGATGGAGCGCATGGATGGGGCGCATGGATGTAGTGCATGGATGGAGCACATGGATGGAGCGCATGGATGGGGCGCATGGATGTAGTGCATGGATGGAGCACATGGATGGAGCGCATGGATGGAGCGCATGGATGGGGCGCATGGATGGAGCGCATGGATGGAGCGCATGGATAGAGCGCATGGATGGGGCGCATGGATGTAGTGCATGGATGGAGCACATGGATGGAGCGCATGGGTGGAGCGCATGGATGGAGCGCATGGATGGAGCGCATGGATGAAGCGCATGGATGGAGCGCATGGATGGAGCGCATGGATGGAGCGCATGGATGGAGCGCATGGATGGAGCGCATGGATGAAGCGCATGGATGGAGCGCATGGATGAAGCGCATGGATGGAGCGCATGGATGGAGCGCATGGATGAAGCGCATGGATGGAGCGCATGGATGGAGCGCATGGATGGAGCGCATGGATGAAGCGCATGGATGGAGCGCATGGATGAAGCGCATGGATGGAGCGCATGGATGGAGCGCATGGATGAAGCGCATGGATGGAGCGCATGGATGGAGCGCATGGATGGAGCGCATGGATGGAGCGCATGGATGGAGCGCATGGATGGAGGACATGGATGGAGCGCATGGATGGAGCGCATGGATGGAGCGCATGGATGGAGCGCATGGATGGAGCGCATGGATGGAGCGCATGGTCAATCCTTTGGATTTAGATACTCCTGCTTATCTTTCACCCAAACCTGGGGTCACCCTTCAAAGTCTCCCATTTATCAGAGTCCTCCTCATGTCAGAGTCCCCTTCAGAGTCCTCCGTATATCAGAATCCCCATCAGAGTCCCCCCTTACATTTGGGTCCCCATCAGAGTCCAACTCATATCAGGGTTCCTATCATAGCCCCACCTTATGTCAGAGTCCCCATCAAAAGTCCCCCTTATATAAGAGTCCCCCCTCACATCAGGGTCTCCATCAGAGTCCTCATTACGTCCAAGTCCCCATCAGCGTCTCCCTACATTAAAGTCCCCACTTAATGTTAGAGTCTCCATCAGAGTCCTTTTACATCAAACTCCCTGTTGGAGTGCCCTCCCCACATCAGCGTTTTCATAACAGTCCCCCCTTATGTCAGGGAACCCTTTAGAGTTTCCCCCCACATTAGGGTCTCCATCAGAGCCCCCCCTTATATCAGAGTCCCCATCAGAGACCCCCTTACATCAAGGACCCCAACAGAGTGCCCTGTTCTGTCCAAGTCCCCATTAGAGACCCCCTTATATCAGGGACCCCATCAGAGTCCCTCCTTGAGTCCAAGTCCCCATCAGAGACCCTCTTATATCAGGGACCCCATCAGAGCCCCCCCTTATGTCCAAGTCCCCATCAGAGACCCCTTTACATCAGAGTCCCACTCAGAATCCCATTACATGCGCAGTTATAAAGATAGTCTGGTTGAAAAAAGACACAAGTCCATCTAGTTCAACCAATATCAGAGTCATCAACAATTACATTAAAATCCCTAGTGGAGTGCTACCTATATCAGGGTTCCCATCACAGTCCCCCCTTTTGTCAGAGTCCCTATTGGAGTGCCCCCCCCCCATTAGGGTTCCCATCACAGTCTCCCTTTATGTCAGAGTTTCCCCCTATCTTAGGGTCTCCATCAGAGCCCCCCCTTATATCAGAGTCCCTATCAGAGACCCCACTACATCAAGTACCCCATCAGAGTCTCCCCTTATGTCCAAGTCTCCATCAGAGACCTCCTTATATCAGGGACCCCATCAGAGTCCCCCATTCTGTCCAAGTCCCCATCAGAGACCTCCTTATATCAGGGACCCCATCAGAGTCCTCCTTTATGTCCAAGTCCCCATCAGAGATCTCCTTATATCAGGGACCCCATCAGAGTCCCCCCTTATGTCCAAGTCCCCATCAGAGACCCCCTTCTATCAGGGACTCCATCAGAGTCCCCCCTTTATGTCCAAGTCCCCATCAGAGATCTCCTTATATCAGGGACCCCATCAGAGTCCCCCCTTATGTCCAAGTCCCCATCAGAGACCCCCTTCTATCAGGGACTCCATCAGAGTCCCCCCTTTATGTCCAAGTCCCCATCAGAGACCCCCTTCTATCAGGGACCCCATCAGAGTCCCCCCTTTATGTCCAAGTCCCCATCAGAGATCCCCTTCTACCAGGGACCCCATCAGAGTCCCTTCTTATGTCTGAGTCCCCATTAGAGATCCCCTTACATCAGAATCCCATTACATACACAGTTACATAGTTACATAGTTAGTCTGGTTGAAAAAAAGACACAAGTCCATCTAGTTCAACCAATATCAGAGTCATCAACAATTACATCCAAATCCCTAGTGAAGTGCCCCCTATATCAGGGTTCCCTCCCCAGTCCCCCCCCCCCCCTTATGTCAGAGTCCCCATTTTAATAGGCTGCCCTACGTGCGAGAAACAAGAAAAAGTAGTCCCTGACTCACTTCCAAAAACGCGCCGCACCGAAATGCATGGTGCCGCGGCACTCTGAGGTTCAGCATGGCCGAAAAACGTGCATTTTCAGAAGCATGGGCGTGACATGAGCAATTAATGGCACCCCCACGTATTTGCTAAAATGCAGTGCGGTTCTCTGCGTGTCGGGAAAACGCAACATTTTGCACACAAACTGGGGTTCTAGGGTTCCACCGATACCAATACTAGTACCGTGTCTCCATCAGAGTTTGAACACTGCGACGCCCATCTTGGTACACCCTGCACTTGGCCGCAGTAAGCCGGTGTTCCATCAGATTCGGCGACTCGTCAGAAATGGTAACAGAAGTGACGTTCTGTCGCCGCCACCTTGCTACTCCACAGAAAGGATACACCGAGAAGGGGGGCAAGCGGACATCTTGATACACCCACCGGAGTTTTACATTTCACACTTATTTTTAACAGTAAACGGAGCATATATGGTGAAATACATTATTTAGAAATCCATCGGACTCTTTACATGTTGAATTATAAAAGCAGCGGTGTTCTGTCAGATTAGCAAACCTGTGAGATTAGCAGGTTTGCTGCTGCTTTTAAAATTCAACATCTAAACTGTCCGTCAGATTTCTAAATACAGAGACGCCCGGAACAAAAAATAAATTAGATAAAAATAGCAAAGGGCTGGAATGACAGGGGAAACAGCAGACAGTCAGGAAAAAGAGAGGGCTCACCCGATTGGGGTAGTCTGGGGGAGGAGGGGACATAGCTAGTGTAGCTATCAGTGTAGCGTGCAGGAACAAGCTTGCTACAAGCCGGTACCATGGCGGAGGTTGGAACGACTTTTGGCCCAGCTGCAGGTGGAGGCGGCGTCAAGGGGAGCGGAGTGGCTGCAGGTAGCAGCTTTCTACGGCACTGGGCGACCAGGCCTCTGGTTCGGGTACAGGGTGGGGCAGAAGTCCACACGTGCTCGGAGGTGTCGTCCTCCTGAGCGCTTCTCCCCAGACTCCTCCCCCAGAGCTCAGCGTCACGCCGGGAGTCCTGCTCGGGGATGAAGAGGTGGCTAAGCGCATTGGTAGGTGGGAATCGCGTAGGTTCCAGTTATACGTTCGTGCTCACCTGTTGACTGATTAAGGGGGAGGGGGAGCTGGTCTGGATATTGGGCCACTCGTATGTGTTTTGGGGGGGCCAAAAGAGAAGACGTTAGTCCTGATGGGAGACAATTGGGCATTTCTAGGCAGGAAGCCTGTGTCCATTGGTTGGGAGTACCGGGCATGCTGTGGAGTAGGATGGTGCCGGAAGTGCATCGCTTTGCACGACTGGACAGGCCGCCGGACGTTTTGGTGTTACACGTCGGCGGTAATGATTTGGGAGTAAGGTCCATGTTGGACATAACGCGGGATATCAAATTCGATTTCCTGCGGCTCCGCATGGCCTTCCCGGAGATGCTTATTGTGAGGTCCAACATCATGGCTCGGACGACTTGGCGATTGGCGAGATCAGTAGAAAAAAAGGTTAACAGGGATGTTAGCAGATTTGTGGTTAGGAATGGGGGGGCTGGTTATCAGGCATTTAGAGCTGGAGGTGGATACTTGGCGATACCTTCGGGGTGACGGGGTACACCTCAATGCGGTGGGAATTGATATGTGGGCCCTGGGGTTGCCGGATGGCATCCAGAGAGTGTTGAGGGTGTGGAGGGGCACCCAAGGGTAAGGTTTTTCCCTTGGGTGCTGTGCCAGGGTGTTGGTCTTTGCGGGTGAATGAAGAAACCTTGGATAAGGAAGAGTTCGGGACCCATTGGTGGTATGGGTCCCGCTGGTTGTAGTCCAGTTAACGGTGGTTTAGCTGGAATTTGGTTAACGGGTGCACTGCGGTCAGTGGGTTCACTCTGAGCCAGCATGTCGGCTAGAGGCTTATTATCATATATAAAAGGTACCGCAGTGCAGGATTAAACATATGATATTTTGGGGTTCCTGCAAAGACCAACACGAGTATTGACTGATGGTTTTTTGGTAACAGATGTTTTTTACGGTTATGTTAATTTAAATTTATTTTGTTAATAAAGAAGCTGCTACAAAAAAAAATAAAATAAAAAAAAAAATAAAGAAGCTGCTACGGCCAAAATTGACTCCAACTTTGTGTGGTCTCCATTAATGGGTAATGGTATGGGTGGTTGGAGTATGGGTTGGTCAGGCAGTTATGGGGAAGGATGGAACATCTTATAAGGTCATGTAGTTGACCTTATAAGCTGCGTTTACTGGTAAAAATAATGCCCTGTACGCACGATCGGACATTCCGACAACAAAATCCATGGATTTTTTCCGACGGATGTTGGCTCGAACTTGTCTTGCATACACACACGGTCACACAAACCTTGTCGGAAATTCCGAACGTCAAGAACGCAAAAAATGAAGTTCAATAGCCAGTGCGGCTCTTCTGCTTGATTCCGAGCATGCGTGTGTCGGAATTGTGTACACGCGCTCTGAATTTTTGAGAACGGATTTTGTTGTCAGAAAATTTGAGATCCAGATCTCAAATTTTGTTTTTCGGAAATTCCAACGGAAAATGTCCGATGGAGCCCACATACGGTCAGAATTTCCGACAACAAGCTCCCATCGAACATTTCCCGTCGGAAAATCCGACCATGTGTACATGGCATAAGTGTGAAATGCAAAACTCTGGTGGGTGTAACAAGATGTCCGCTTGCCCCCTTCTCGGTGTATCCTTACTGTGGAGGAGTGTGGGTGTAGCAAGATGGCGGCGACAGAACGTCACTTCCGTTACCAATTCTGACGGGTCGCCATATCTGACGGAACACCTGCAGTCACAAGGGGGCAGCGGACATATTGTTACACCCAGCCCATATTGTTCACTAACGATAAGGGCTGGGTGTAACAAGATGTCTGCCTCTGCCTTCTGACTGTAGGCTTTCTGCGGCCAAGTGTGGGGTGTACCAAGATGGGCGTCGCAGCATTTGTACTAGAACTGCAAAATCCTGCAAGTTTGTCTCACTCATTTCAGTGCCTGCCCATCAGTGCCCATTGCCCATATGTGCCGCCCATCAGTGCCACCTATCATTATCCATAAGTGCCGCCCATCAGTGCCACCTATCAGTGCCAACCATCAGTGCTGCATTTTCAGTGCCCATCAGTGCCTTAAAAAAAAGTATCGGTATCGGTGAGTACTTGAAAAAAGTATCGGTACTTGTACTCAGTCCTTAAAAAGTAGTATCGGTGCAAGCCTACTTAAAATTTCACATGTAGCGGTTCGATATATTTGATTAATAAATCTGTGTGGTGCGTCCTCATGGGTGCATCTTCGTTGGTGTGTCCTCATGGGTCCGTCTTCGTGGGTGCGTCCTCATGGGTGAATCCTCGTGGGTGCGACCTCATGGGTGTGTCCTTGTGGGTGCGCCTTCGTGGGTGCGCCTTCGTGGGTGCGTCCTCGTGGGTGCGTCCTCCTGGGTGTGTCTTCATGGGTGCGTCCTCGTGGGTGCATCCTCGTGGGTGCGTCCCTCATGGGTGCGTCCTCGTGGATCCGTCTTCGTTGGTTTGTCCTCGTCTGTGCGTCCTCATGGGTGTGTCCTCTTGGGTGCATCTTCGTGGGTGCGTCTTTGTGGGTGTGTCCTCGTGGGTGTATCCTCGTGGGTGCGTCTTTGTGGGTGCGTCCTCGTGGGTGTATCCTCGTGGGTGGGGTTGCCACATCATCCCTTTAATCCAGGACACACATTAATTACACAGGTTCTGAGGGTAATTTAATGCAGATAAGGCACCAAGTGAGTTCAATTTCCACCTTAATCAGCCACAGAACCTGTGTAATTAATGTGTGTCCTGGATTAAATGGATGATGTGGCAACCCTACTCGTGGGTGCGTCCTCGTCGTGGGTGCGTCCTCGTCGTGGGTGCGTCCTCGTCGTGGGTGCGTCCTCGTGGATGCGTCCTGTTCTGGCACACAGTAACGAGAGGAAAGTATCAGATCCAAAAAAGTAATTAGAACAAAGTGTTACCATGAAGCGACCTCCAAGCAGCTATAACCTGAATCTGACCTCTTAACCTCAACCTAACCTTTAAATGAAGACCAGCTGATTGAATCTCTCACAGGACTTCATTTACTAAAGGAAAAAAAAAAAGTCTGCCCACTCAGCGAGGGAATTATCCCCACCGAGAAAATGTAAGAAAGAAACTAAAAGATGGAAATAGAAAAAAAAAAAAAAGGAATGAAGACAAATAGACGGATCACTTTTTGAGGGAATTGTCTCTTAGTTCGGTGGGGTGAAATTTCACTTTGCAGAGAATAGCCAATCACTGCAAGGGAAAAAAAACCAACATTTTTTCTGGCACAGGATTGGATGATGAAGGTCAGCAGAGCTCTGGGGAAAATCCCCCCGACAAAGTGAACAGTCTATTCGCCTTTTTCTAAATCAACCCCCCGAGACTCAAATGATTTCCGTATAACAATCGGGTAGCCGGGAATTTGCCATTGCAGAAGCGAATACACATGGGAGTCCCCTGCAGGTAAGTACACATGGGAGTCCCCCTGCAGGTAAGTACACATGGGAGTCCCCCTGCAGGTAAGTACACATGGAGATTTCAAGAGATATTAAATCCTCGGATTTTATTCAGCACTTTTAGCAGCTGATTTAATCCCTTCAATACCGGACACATAGGCGTGCGCACAGGGTGTGCCAGGTGTGCCTGGGCCCTAATCACCCCGCGAGGTACCAATTCCCTCTGCTTCCTATCTCCCCCCCCCCCCCCCCCCCGTTAGAGTTGCCACCTCATCCCTTTAAACCCGAACACCTTTGAATTACACGGGTTCTGAGGCTAATTAAATGCAGA
The DNA here is from genome assembly GCA_037952835.1 of Lithobates septentrionalis. Classification (NCBI taxonomy): domain Eukaryota; kingdom Metazoa; phylum Chordata; class Amphibia; order Anura; family Ranidae; genus Lithobates; species Lithobates septentrionalis. The sequence goes on from JBBDGP010005428.1 coordinate 104,096, forward strand.
TAAGGCACCAAGTGAGTTTAATTACCAACTTATTTAGCCACAGAACCCGTGTAATTAATATGTGTTCAGGGTTCAAAGGGATGAGGTGGCAACTCTACCCCCCTGTGGTGCTGTCAGCGTCCCCCCTCTCCTCTCTTCATTCCTAATTCATAGTAAAATGTGTTTACTGAAGAAAAGGGGACTGGAGAATCTGTCCTCAGTTTTTTTTCTTTGTTGCAAAAGTGAGAACTTCGGGGTCTGTTTAGACCCTCGATATTTCACCAAAGCCACACAACGAGGCTCCTAAAAAAATTGTAAAAAATAACAAAAAAATTATAAAAAATAAAATGAAATACTGACACCGTCCACTGCCCTACTGCCACCAATCTTGCTGTACTGACACCCACCCGTGTGTAGTTGTGCTCTGGGGGGGCACACCCCAATGCTATAGGCTGCCCACACAATGCCTGGGCACTTTCACCCCCTTCCTGCCCCCCCTAATACCGGGAACTTTCACCCCCTTCCTGCCCCCCCAATACCGGGAACTTTCACCCCCTTCCTGCCCCCCCTAATACCGGGAACTTTCACCCCCTTCCTGCCCCCCCAATACCGGGAACTTTCACCCCCTTCCTGCCCCACCCAATATCGGGAACTTTCACCTCCTTCCTTCCCCCCAATACCGGGAACTTTCACCCCCTTCCTGCCCCACCCAATATCGGGAACTTTCACCCCCTTCCTGCCCCCCCAATACCGGGAACTTTCACCCCCTTCCTGCCCCCCCTAATACCGGGAACTTTCACCCCCTTCCTGCCCCCCAATACCGGGAACTTTCACCCCTTCCTGCCCCCTAATACCGGGAACTTTCACCCCCTTCCTGCCCCCCCAATACCGGGAACTTTCACCCCTTCCTGCCCCACCCAATATCGGGAACTTTCACCTCCTTCCTGCCCCCCCAATACCGGGAACTTTCACCCCCTTCCTGCCCCACCCAATATCGGGAACTTTCACCCCCTTCCTGCCCCCCCAATACCGGGAACTTTCACCCCCTTCCTGCCCCCCTAATACTGGGAACTTTCACCCCTTCCTTCCCCCAATACCGGAAACTTTCACCCCCTTCCTGCCCCCCCCAATACCGGGAACTTTCACCCCTTCCTTCCCCCCCCAATACCGGAAACTTTCACCCCTTCCTGCCCCCCAATACCGGGAACTTTCACCCCCTTCCTACCCCCCCAATACCGGGAACTCTTACCCCTTCCTGCCCCCCCCAATACTGGGAACTTTCACCCTTCCCTTCCCCCCCCAATACCGGAAACCTTCACCCCCTTCCTGCCCCCCCCCAATACTGGGAACTTTCACACACTTCCTGCCCCCCAATACCGGGAACTTTTACCCCCTTCCTGCCCCCCCCCAATACCGGGAACTTTCACCCCCTTCCTGCCCCCCCAATACCGGGAACTTTCACCCCCTTCCTGCCCCCCCCAATACCGGAAACTTTCACCCCCTTCTTGCCCCCCCCCCAATACTGGGAACTTTCACCCCAATTTTCAGCTTTCAGCGCTGTCACACTTTGAATGACAAATACTCGGACAACACTGAGATTTTTATCATTTTATTAGCACAGCTAGAGATTTCTTTTGGTGGTATTTAATCACTTCTGGTGTGTGTGTGTGGGGGGGGGGGGGGGAGTTATTATTTGCTAAACAAACTAAAAAAGACAAAACATTTAAAAAAAAAATTCTTAGTTTTTGTTACAAAGTTTTGCAAACAGGTAATTTTTTTCCTTCATTGATATGCGCTGATGAGGCAGCACTGATATACAGCACTGATGTGCACTGATAGGCTGCTCTGAAGGGCAATGGTGGTAACTGATAGGCATCACTGATGGGCACTGATAGGCGGCACTGATGGGCATTGATAGGCGGCACTGATGGGCACTGATAGGCGGCACTGATGGGCATTGATAGGCAATACTGATGGGCACTAATAGGCTGCTCTAAAGGGCAATGGTGGTAACTGATAGGCATGACTGATGGACACTGATAGGCATGACTGATGGGCACTGATAGGCATGACTGATGGGCACTGATAGGCATCACTGATGGGCACTGATAGGCGGCACTGATGGCACTGATAGGCGGTACTGATAGGCACTGATAGGCGGCACTGGTGGGCACTAATAGGCAGCAATGATGGCCACTGATAGGCAGCAATGATGGCACTAATTGGCTGCTCTGAAGGGCAATGACGGGAACTGATAGGCTGAACTGATGGGCACTAATAGGCAGAACTGATGGGCACTGATAGGCGGAACTTATGGGCACTGACAGGCTGTACTGATGGGCACTGATGAGGCGGCACTGAAGGGCACTGATAAGCAGTACTGATGGGCACTGAAGGGCACTGATTGGCACTGATAGGCAGCACTGACGGGCACTGTTGGGGCTGCACTGATCATCAGGACACAGGTGATCAGTGCCCTAATTATCAGTGTAGATGCCCCCTTTCACACTTGCCGGTTACCAGCTCTCCTCTCCTCTCCTCGCTCTGGAATGCCGATAACCGGCACGCGTGTCTACATCATGATTAGCTATGATTGGCCCTTTACCCCGATCTGCGATTAGCTGTGTTCGAAGGACACGGGGGGTGTGGTCGTGGGAGGACGTCAATCGACACCCTCCCAGAACTGGACTATTGCTCTGTGGCCATCATTCGGCTATAACGCTGTCGGCAAGTGGTTAATCACTTTCGGGGGGGGGGGGGGTCGATTTACTAACGGCAAATAGGCGCTTCACTTTGCAAGAGAATTGCACCTTGCAAGGGAATTTTTCCAGAACTTAGGCTTGTACTGCTGCCAGGAGAAGCTGGGAAGCTGAAAGTGCAGAGTCTGGAGAAGGACCAGAGGAGGGCTGGAGTCAGCTGCCGGAGTCTGCTGAATGCTGAGACCAAGGAAGGCGGAGACGAGGGGTGATTTAGCAGCACAGAGAGTCACAGAATGTGTAGGAGGATTCCTGTCCTTCTCTTTGCTGCTGAAACGAGGGAAGGGGAGGGGACAGAGACAAGACTCTCCGCAGCTGCAAAGAGAAGCACAGGATCTGACAGAGAAGCTCTGTCCTCCTCTTTGCTGCCGATTGCTGAGACAAGGTGGGGGCAGAGACGAGGGGGGGGGGTGCTGCAGCTGTCGGAAAGGTGCAAGGGCCATATGATAAGGCCTGGAGGGCCAGATTCGGCCAGCTGGCCTTGTGCCCTACACTGTGTGCATCAATAGAAACACACAGCCCTATAGCCAATGAAGACAAGGCACTTCCCTGTTCCTCCCTCCTCCTCACCCCTACCTGAAGACTGTCCATTGTTAGCTATTTTCTGTGAAGACGAGAAGTTCAGGCAAGCAGCACTGAGAGAGCAGGAGCCAGAAGCATTAGCAGTGCTGGGGGGTAAGAGATTTATCTAATACTTTACTGCATGAACTGGTGCTTTTTATCTAACTGGAGTTCAGCTTTACACTTCAAGTGGTTGTATAGGCTCATTCTTTGCCTTCTGTGTGCAGCAGCCCCCCTAATACTTACGTGAGCCCCCTCTCGATCCAGCGATGTGCACAAGAGCCTCAATCTCTCCTTCCTCATTGGCTTAGCCATTGGCTCCCTCTATTGTTAATCACAGCCAGTGAGCCAATGAGGAGAGAGCGGGGTGAAGCCGAGCTGGGTTCTGTGATGAATGGACACACGGGGCAGCGGCTCGGGAGCGAGCCTGCTCGATTGCCCCTATAACAAACTGCTTGCTATGGGGCACTAGGGAAGGGAGGGGCCTGGAGCACCGGCGGGGGACTCAAGAAGAGGGGGATGGGGGCTGCTCTGTGCAAAACCATTACACAGAACAGGCAAGTATAACATGTTTGTTATTTTTTATGTTATTTAAAAGATCCTTCAACCTCTTTCCCACCCACGTTATTCCAGAATGACGGCGACAGTGTGGGCATACT